>DVQG01000327.1:0-15714 GCA_018231605.1 Papilio ambrax
GGTTGACTATGGCCTTGTCACCCTAACTTTAGGGTAGGCTCCGAGCCCCTCGGTGGGGACGTACGGTGAGCTGATGATGATTATAAACGTGAAAGATTTGTAATTTTGTATGTATTGAAATAACTCAAACCTAATGGGCCAATTTTGAATTTTTTTTTCACCTTCATCACTGACTAACTTAAGTTACATTTTTCACTTTTTTCTAACTTAAACATGGAATATTTCGCAACAGCTATACATAAGAAAATAAAAATAAATTATTACCTGAATCTATCATTTTATAAATGGAGGCAATAGTTTCTATTTCATATTTTAACGGCTCAATATGATGTAAAATGTCCAATAATGTGGGCATACAGTTCAACTCTTCTAACATATCTTTACAATCCTCATACACTTCTGTAGCCAATAGACGAAAATCCAATAAATACTGTCTGATCACTTCCCGTGCAGCCTTAAAATATATAAAATAAAAATTACTAATTGTAAATGATGGTGTACTATGGTAAATCCAAAATGAACGCCGTCACAAAATGGCGAATCACATCTTGAGCAACCCACTCTCAATATGAGAATCAAATGAAATTACTTGACTAGTAGTTAAGCACTATTAAAAATTCAAAATGATCTCCGTCCCAAATTATGGATATATTTTTTTTAAAACAACCTAAAGTTGGTCATCAAGATAAAGTTTGACTAATAGAACAATATGGTAAAATACAATTTAAATCAGTGTTTCTCAAAGTGGGCGATAACATCCCATTGGGGGCGTTTGAAACCTAGAGAGGGGTTATAGGGCCCCAGAAAAATGGAGGGAGTTGATGTGGGTTGGGGGCAGATGTATAATTTGTAATTTCATTTATTTTATATAGTAGTTTAAATTTCACTAAAATTTTATAAAAATGGGGGCGCTGAAAAATCTTTGATTTTCAAAGGGGATGGTAAAAGAAACAAGTTTGATATACTTTGATTTAAACGAACAGCCGTATGAATAAACGCGGTATAAAGTTAAACTTAGGAATAAGCAAAATTTTTACTAGTAATTGTTTATTTGTAGGTTTACTTGTTAGGCTGTATAATCTTAATTGCTAAAAATTATTGTTAACAGTTAATTTAATTTTACTGAGAATTCTTACCTCATGTACAAGTCCTTTACTTTGAAAGTTGTCATCAACAGTTTGGTTGAACGCAAACTGACTTAACCTTTTATAATATGTTCCAACAACAAGCAAATCTGACACATAACCCTTTAAACGCTCCTTTGATATTCCTTCAAGTACTAAATTCTCCTTCATATAAAAGCAATTAGATTCTTCACTAAATGGAAATGAACTTGTTTCAATGCCAACTGAAACATAATCAAAATAACATTATAAATACATACTAATATTAATGTGAAAGTTTAGATGGATGGATGTTTGTTAGACTTTGTAGCCTAAATAGCTGAATGGATTTCGATGAAATTTGATATTGATCCAGATGATAGTCTGGAATTATACATAAGCTACACACTATTGTTTTTTTTTAATTGAACGAAGACGGAGTCGCGGGCGAAAGCTAGTTAAAAAAATTAAATAAAATAATTTATTTGATGACTTTATTTTATTGATGTTTACTTACTTATTAGATATTTTATATGTCTTATAAATTGCTTTTCGTTTATTACTTTTAAATGTGGTAGTTGTGTTTTATAAACTTTTTTCCATAAAGCAACTTCCCTTTTTGATGTCGCAATTATTTGTCTTTCATTCACTAATGGCATCTTTGCTGTAAGAACATTGAGATATCAATTAAAAAGAAAGAAAAATTCGATTGAACGATAATTAGATAAAACATCTTTAGAAAAGAATTCAGATAATAAACAATAAAAACTTTATGTGGTAAGCTTTAGACTTAAGCTTATCAAATTTAGGGCTTGCCCACCATTGGCTGATAGAGGATCAGATAGTTTAAAAGTGATGTCACTGCTGACAGTGACATCACTTTTACTTGTAATCTGATATTTCCATCACATATTTTACATGTTGGATTGTTATCAGGCAATTTACAATTTGGTGGGGCAGGTTTTTACAGCTTTAACTATATGAAAACAATTCATTGTTAAAGTTACATTGAAATGTTTACTTACATACAATATTCCATATATTTGCAGGTATATTTTTATCAACTTGTGTGGCAATTTCCCAAATATCAACAACATTTTTGTCAGCCCTGTACATTTCTTCAACAGTACAACCAGTGTTAGAAGAAGGAAATGACACCTACACAAAAACAAACATTTAGATAATTACATTGTTATTACGTCAATATACATAGAGTTCAAATTTAAACCAAAAATAATTATGCTAACACTTGAATATTCCGATATATTTTGGTAAAACAATATTTCCCACCATACTTATGGTATACTTTTACAATAAAACTTCACTTGTCTTTGGATGTTTTACAAAATAATTAAAAAAGTCAGATATGGCTACAATATAGAATTTGATGTTTTTGTTACCTAAATTTAGGCATACACTTAAAATAAAACCCGGAATTAATGATTGCAGGAGTCCATGGTTTTCACAACTCCAACATTACTATGTAACTTATATAAACTATCCTCTAAATCTGTACCAATGTATGAAGATCCATTTAGCAGTTTAAGTTACAAACTCTAAAAAACATTCATCCATCTAAATTTTGCATTTATAATATTAGTAAGATGTTAAACTTTATATGGATGGATGGATTTCTGTTAGAAAGTGTTTCTAGAATGATTTAATAGACCTCTAGAAAATTTTCACTGAGGTAGTGTATATGTTCTAATAGACTATTCACTTTTTTTTAAACCCATGCAGACAGACTCTCAGGCAACAAATAATGTAAGTTGTACTTACCTTAACATTCAAACCCAATGACTCAACAGTGCTTGGTATCTCTAAATCTCTTGGTGCAGTTAATTTGGGAATATTCAAGATATTACTATTTGTGTATGATCCAAATCCAGCTGAAGAGTATGATGTCAGTGATTTTGGCCTCATAAAAGATTTAATATTATGCAATCCTGGTACTTCAGAATTATTTTTTTCCTGTATAACTGTAAATATAAAGAGACAAAAATATTAAAACTGGTAATTAAAAATTTTTATTTAAGTAAATACTATTTATTTATTTGAAATACTTAAAAAAGTTTATTAAATGATTGCAATTTCAATTTGTAATAGGAAAATTAACGCATTATATAAATATTTTTTATACATTTAATTTTAGACTGTGAAATAAAAGTAGAAATTTAAAGAAGTTCTTACATGATTTAGAGTCGAAACTCTCCACTGTATATGGTGTGTAAGATTTGTCATTATCCGGAACCAAGGCTTGCTTCTTTATTGTAAATGGCAATTCAAAAATAAATGAAGGATAATATGAATAAGGCTGCGGTGATCCAAATGCTTGTCTTGGCGGCCTAGGTAACATATCATCAAGGGCTCCAAATGAAAAAGGGCTCTGAAATATAATTTATACTCTAAGTATAGACCATGAAAGGAATTATATCTATGAACAAGTTAGTATGTTTATTAATTATATGTAAATATAGAGATTAAAACATTACCTGAAACATTGCCGTTTCCAAATAAGGTCTCTTTGTATTTTGTAAGCAAAGGAGAAGTCTCAAAACATTTTGAAAATGGTCTTTATAGTCACCAAAATCAGTTTTATGTATCACATTAATGAGACTCTTCAATTCTACAGATCTCTTGTATTCCGCAACATTACTTGCGTTTTGTTGAGACACAAAACAAAACGACAATAAGTCTACCGTAGGCTCGTTATTTGAATTCGGAATACTTAAAGTAGACTTTTTCAAAATTATCTCATAGGATATTGATCTCATTCTAGATGCAAGAACAGTTTGTGATGTACGGCTATGAGTTGTGTATGAAGATGCAGTTTTCCGGCATAATTCAGAAATAAGCTCGTAAACTCCATTTGAACAATTTATGTCCATTTTGCTTCTTGAAGGTTCCTTTTCAGATATTAAGCGTTTTAGCTATAACATTTTATTAATAGTTAAATTCAAGCTCTTTCAGGAATAGAAAATTACAAAATCCTGAAACAAAACAAACTTGTTTGACATTTTGTCATTTATTAATGATGACAGATGACATTAAATAATAATTTTAACAACTGAAATAAAAAGCACAGATCTTTGAAAATAACCCTAATAAAAAAAAATAGTGGCCATTGGTTCTGACTCTCTTCTAATTTATTAAAGGACCACTTTGTTTTAGTGTTTAATGATCTAACATAGCCGAATATTAATGCAGTGTTTTTTTTTTAGTTACAAAGACTAAAATATAATATTATTATTGTAAATTCTTGGTTAAAAAAATTATCGGTATGTTAAGTGAAATATGTAAAACGATTCGCATTCAGCGTTATAAAAAGTTCTCGATTTCGTCTCCTTCCTAGTAACCTATAAAATCTGCGAATATTAAGTAATTGTAAATATTTCCAAACAATTAATGTCTTCGACCTAACATTGTAAATGCGACTCAGTTTAAATTAGATAAAAATGAATCAAGCACAAGTTACCAAACTTGTTTCAAAGTTACGAATAAATGTAGCTGCAGAGCCTCGTCGGCTTAGAAATCCCAAAGGACCGGAAGGCAGGTTAAATAAATTACGAAAAACTGTCACTGGATTAATTAAATATGAAAGAATTGAGTTAAATTACAACCGAGGCGATGAAGCTCGACAATATGCAGAAAGGGTAAATATGCTTTACATTAATTAATTTAAACAGGACTAAATATCGCACCAAAACTTGGTCGTGTATAATCATCACGATTTGAACTAGATTAACAGAATGTAAAGAGTTTAAAAGCTAATATTTGTATAAGCGTAGATTTTTATGAGTATCAAGGAAACATACCCTGTTATGTTACAAGTTTTTAAATAAGTATTTATCAAAGTGTTTTCATTTCAGCTCATATCTGAAGCTATTACTCATGGTGATTGTCACAAGCCAACAATGGAAATAGCAGATTATTGGTTACTTGAAAAGGAACTTGTACATAAATTATTTAAAGTTCTTGTGCCAAGATATGAAAATTTCAATACAGCTTATACAAGAATGTATAAAGCACCACGGCCACAATACAGTCGAAACATTGAAAAGGCTGTTTTAGAACTCCGAGGGAACCCATATCCTGCTCTTGTAAACAAACAAAGCAATAACAGACATCTAATTCAAAATATTTTACTAGACGCTGCTAAATATGATTACAGACAAACTAAATATGCAGAAATGGCTGATAAAATAGGAAGGTCTGAAGATCAAGTCGCAGAACAATCAACCAAAACGGGGGATTCTGAAGATAGTTCTACAGTTGATTCTCCAAATAAGCAAACTAACTGAATTACAGCTTTAAGATTAATATTTAGAAAACTTGTTTTAGTCACATAGAAGTAGTAAATATGAATTATAATATAATAATACTTCTAAAATGTAGATGGATTTTATTTACTTGATTAAAAATTGTAATAAAGATTACTTCCTAGTACCAACTAAACATATAGGACATGTTGGTGATCAGTCAACCTTTGCCTTTTTTCAGCTTTAAAAACATTATTTGCTACACTAAGCTTAGCAGCTAACAGATGTCTGCTGTTAAGTGACACACATACCAGGACTTCTAAATACATTTTCATGTTGTGTGAGAAGAAGTTAATGTTTGAAATAGAATTGTCAGGTACATGTATGGATGTGTAATAATTTGTCAAGTATTTGTATCGGTCTGAGAATTAATCTATTTTAATAATCTAGGTAGGCATGCCACACTGTTTCTGACAGAGACGACCTTGAAATGCAACAAAAAGATATTACGCTTCACAAAAATCTACGCTAATTTCAATGAAATATATAGTTAACTTGTAGATTTTAGAATAACCTTGGGGTGAAAATAATATGTTTTAACCTATTGGAAATAACAATGTTTTAGATTAAAGAGTATTCTTTGTTCGATGTCGCATTTCAAATACACTTTAATAGACTATTGTAGTCTGAATGGATGACTTGAATTTAATTTACAATGAATGATTACGAAAAGTGAGGTTATGTTTGTCTCAATACGTGTAAGAACAAGATACTTATATCTACTTATTTGATAAGACAGTAGATCAAAACAGTGAGTGACTGGCGCTTGTATAATTCACTTGTTTAATCGAGAGTGATATAATATTGCAATTTTCCGTTAACCTTAACATATTTTTGCTTGCAGGTTTTTCTGTTAACTGTCGCAATGGATACGGGGGACGAAAAAGAGTCAAACCATAAAATTGTGGTTGTAGGATCGGCTAGTGTTGATTTTACAACGTATGTATAAATTTATAACGAATGCAAACACAGTTCAGTTACTTATGTTAGGATATGTTATAGGTACGCTTCTAGGCTTCCCAATCCAGGAGAAACGCTTCATGGATATAAATTTGTAACTAGTTATGGTGGGAAAGGAGCCAACCAATGCGTGGCTGCAGCTAAACTTGGAGCCAATACATATATGATAAGTAGAGTACGTTTAATTTAATTTATATCAATTGTTGAGAGGTTGTGACGTGTTGAAATATACACACAGGCGTAAAAGTAATCTCGTTCGCTGCACGTTAAATTAACCAACATCAATATTTTCGTTTTAGCTCGGAGATGATAAATGGGGAACCGAATATAAAAAGTATTTGAAAGAACTTGGCGTAAATGTTGGTCATGTTACATTAACATCCAATGTCTCAACAGGCATTGCTCAAATTATGGTTGCAGAAAACGGAGAAAATAAGATAGTAATCGTCCCAGGGGCTAACAATCATTTAAGTTGTATAGATATTAAAGCAGCAGCCGAAATAATAGATACTGCTGATGTTGTCATAGGACAATTGGAAACACCACTTGAGTCAACACTCGAAGCTTTCAAACGTTGCAAGGGTGTATGTATTTTTTACCTGTACATTTATAGTGTAGCAACTTTATTGGTGTTTGCCATATAAATTAAATACTATCTTTCAGCTGAAATTGTTTAATGCTGCTCCGGCTATAAAAGATACGGAGTTTATCTTTCCCTACTGTTCAATTTTATGTCTCAATGAATCCGAAGCTTCATTATATGTTGGCTACGCGGTTGACCTAACGTAAGTTAAAAATATGATCCTATTTTAGTAAACCTTTCTTGTAAATATTCCTTCTTTAAACATATACCGTTACAGGAATGGATCATTAGCGTTGAAAAAAATTTTAGAATCAGGATGTGAAAAGGTCATAATAACTCTCGGAGATAAGGGTGCAATTTATTCCTCAAAACACGATAACAAATGTATTCACGTCTGTTGTGAAACAGTTGTACCCGTCGATACAACTGTAAGTATTTACTTTATTATTTAACTTCTTTTTATCAAGAGTATTGTTCTTTATATAAAAATGTAAATCTTACTTTTGTAAAAACAGGGAGCAGGTGATGCCTTTGTTGGCGCTTTAGCGACATTTTTGGTGACTAGTAAAGATTATCCTTTACATCAAATTATTGGAGCGGCTTGCGCAGTTGCAACTATGTCAGTTGTTAAAGAAGGGACTCAAACCAGCTATCCTACTAGTATTGATGCTTTCGCTAAGGAGTATGAATACAAAGAGTTGTAAAACATTATTTTCTATTTTTAATTCACCTTAATTCCCTTATCCCTTCTGGATCTACCAATAAGTAAAAGTTACGTTTCATTTTATGTCTTAAATCATCATCATCATCAGCACAATATACGTCCCCATTGAGGGGTCTGGAGTCTAGGTGACACTCACATCATCACTCGATGATTGACTCTACGTATCTTTAAATTTCTTCACCGATATCTTAAGTACTTTTTAATAAAATTACAATGCGAAAATGTAGATCGTCACTCCAAAAGTCCTTAACAGCTCCGATAAAACTGCACGGTGAAAGAAATACCTGATAGTGTCTGGAATAGTGTACATGCTAATTAGTTTTTTTTTTATTCGGCGCGGACGAAGTGGCGGGTTTTGCAATTAAAACAATATTCGAAAGCAAACGTTTATTATTACTTAGCATTTAAATTATATTATAATATCTGGTTACATTTGAATTAAGGAATCGAAACAATAGCAATTCTAAAATATATGTTACCGCAAAAGAACATGTATTTTAAAAAGAAAATATTTATTCTAAAAACGTAAGTCTGAGCAAATGGGCACACTACACCTTTTTTTTTTACGTGGGGAAATGCCTACGCATGTACCGACTCATGGGAAACACTACACCTGCCTTCATAAAAACTCCATAGGGGATTAGTTACTATGCCTTGCCTATAAATATATTATTATATTAGTTACTATGCCTATATTATTGTAATTTTATTGTTTATTTCAGTATATGTTCTTTCTACAAGACTCTACTTTAAGTCTCTAGTATTAGTCTTGACTGAATAATAAATACGTATACATTTTACCATATATGTTGTCGCCAATAAATGTGCGTTTTCCAAATAGTAAAACACTTATCATACACACCTAATAAATGTTTTATCATTCGTCAAAGATTTTATAAACTGTTTTATGTTATAAAACATTTATTTTACAATGTGGAGTGTGGCGGATGTCCATGGGCGCCAGTGTTTCCTTGACATGAGAAAACACCGGTTCCTGATCATTAGGCCCCTTTGTCATATAAAATTTAAACTGGTAATGCTAACATATTTGATTCATAGGATATATCGTTATTAAACTAGCATAATATATAAAATGTGAAATAGTGACATGTTTACATAACGTGGGCAAAATGACCATATGACAAACCCATCCATGAAGCATTAAAATAAAACAAGACAAATCGAGGCATATTCTTCCAATGGCTAAAACTACAGATTTTATAAATTCCGGATTCGTGAAAGTGAAAACAAATTAAATATCACGATGAAATAACGTATTAATTTTATTTTATCCTCATTCCATTCTTAAGTTTAAACGCATCTGAATAATATAACTAATACAATAAATAATTTAAAAGAATAGTTTTATCTCAATGGAATTTAATCAAATCGATGTAACTAACATATGACGAACGAAAATATAAAACTGTACTCGGTAAATATATCTAAATTAATTACAATATACAGAAATCCTAAATTAATTTTAGAACTATATTATACACAGATTTAATATTAAGCCATATTATATAATTAAACTGTGTTATTACAATAATGGTTACATATTTCCTCGAAAACAAAATTTAAAAAAAATGTCGCCAAGTTTTGTGGATATTTTAAATAGGTTAATTTATATATATAATAAATTCAACAAAATATTAAGGCTTACATGTTATAAAACATTCAATGGCGAAATTACAGTTGTTAACGGTTGGTGCAGAAAGCTACGTGTAAAATCTACAAGTAAAGTTTTATTTGTTCTGACAAGAATTCAACATGACCACATCATACTTTAAATGGATTATCTGTGCATACCCTTAAACTTTTAAATTATCATCACGGTAGTTTTTCTAGTTACAAAACTTGCAACACTAACTTTTTGGGATTAGTTTTCAGAAAATACATAAAAATGTACCAAAATAGGTAAGTGTGAAAGCCATGATTAATATAGATTTTCGATAGGAGGATACCCTATCTCCTTCGGTTAATTTTTAACTCCAGAAAAGACAATTAACAAATATTTTTAAGTCCATTATATTCTTTTGATAACAGCTTGTTCCTTCACTGAATTGCTATTTTTTCTTAATCACGTAAGCTCCTTTTTTGAGATCAAACGAAGTATTTTAAATATACCTCTATAACATCGTCAATATTCTAACGCCCAAGTTATTTACTGAGGCATTGCTACCGTCGATTTAATGTTGCCAATTAAATATATAGATGGGTATTTGCACAAATCGGGAACTTCAAACAATGTAATTTATAATTTGGAACACTTTTACAGCAGTTTATTTAACAGTAGAAAGGCGATTTACCGGGCTGTCGATACGCATCCGGATAATCGAATGTCTTAAGAAAATCGCGTTTTGTGCACATCTAGTAGTGTGTTGTGTTCATGCATATTGGGTTTGATATATTTTCTAACATAAGATTTGCTAGTTAAAATAATTAAATGCGCGGGGCAGTGGTCCCGAAGGACGCGGACGGGTGGTGACGGTAGTTCGGATAATCAAGTTTCAACTCTACATATTTCTTCTTTGGAAGCAAGTTTTCCTGTACGCCTATTTTTGGATTCCGACCTTTCACTATATCTGACACAAGCGACATGTAACCTAAAGAAAAAATACTCAGAAATACGATATGAGTTTATATTTAATAATTATATAGTTTTGTATTCGTCGAAAAATCTAAATAAGCGAATAGACTCAAAAAATTCTTTGTTTTTGACAGCTAATACAATTTTCGATGCCTTAATTGAAGTGGCGATATAATTTTCACATCTACCCACAAACCTTGTCATTGATGATTAAGAAATTGTCTGTACTCGAACATTGTTGCCATTACAAAAAAAAAAGGTTAACTAAGAAAAATTACTGTCTGATCCTATGTGTTGAATAGGTAATATCGATTGTTTCAGGCCGCAAAAGTAACACGTAATTTTTAAAATGGTCAAGTAATGCAGTGTTTCTTAATTTTAAAGTTATAATCATAGATGTGTCGTCTGCAATAAAATGAAGACTAAAATAGATGAATAGCAAGATTTTCTATACAAATATCAAAACTAATTTACAATGCCAAATGCGTGATAAAGTTAAAAAAAAGATTTACTTTGTTTTTAATTTTTTTTAAATCATAGATGGATAAACAAAAGAGGGATAGTTAAAATGCAAGTCAGCTTTCGTTTAGAAATATGATTCATTAATGTTTTGTTACTTACCTCATATTATTTTTAGCTTTTAACATAGTCTTGACAATCCATTCAGATTTATCTTTAAAAATTTTAACATTTGTATTTTAAGAGAAAACATATCAGTCCTATATTATTACAATTAGTACATACATTATTTATTTTGATTTTCTGAGCTATTACTTTTCTTAACTTTGAAAGGCTATGCAAAAAATGGAAATTATGTTAAAAGCAATAATTCAAAATGTTGGAAAATCTTAGTTTTGTATTACCTGTCTTTTTTATCTTGAAGTAAAGGTGGTCATGAGGATCTAGAAACAGATTTTTAGTAATAATCTATATAATATATATAATAGAAATATTGTACAATATATTTTTATTCAAAATTGAATAATCAGTTGTATTGCAAAGCAATGTTCTCTTAATTTATTTATACATTAAATCTTAGACTTTTTACCATCAATTAATTCAACATTTAATCAAAATGTTACAATACCCTATTATTAATGCACATAAATATGGTCAATGTCCCTAGCATTTGATTTGTTGAATTATTCAGTGAAAGACATACAATCTTCCTAATTCACTTTCATTCACAATTTGTAGTAACATTTGTAAGTCTTCTAAACTGGAGATATATTTAGGTGCTCCAATAAATTCAACAGGTTTACCCTCTAATTCAATGTTATATTTCAAATTTTTCGGACATGTTACCAACTTTAAACATTTGTTGTCTAACATTTTTTTAAATACAACATGTGTTACATTTGCAATATTAGGAATAGAAATGGCGATGTCTTGGTCATTGATTTTTGTATCAATTAATTTTACTTGTATGTTTATGTCAGTTGGAGTTAATTTTAAATCATTAGAAGGAACAATTTTATTGTTTTCCTTAGATTCACTCCCCACTAGATTACTAACTTCAGAAGTATCATCTGTTCCTTGACTTTCACATGGCAAATGTTCTTCAATACCTTTTTTTAATGCCTCATCAAGTATTGAGGGGCTGTTCGGATTTATCAAAGTATCAGATACTTCAATGAATGGTTTTTCGACAAATTTCTCCAAGCCATCGTCTTTATCCTTACTACTGCCAGTGATATTGTTTAATTGATCCATATCTTCTATTAGTTTATTTACATCAGAGCTGTCAACATCCATTGGTTCTGAGGCTTTATTTTCAATATTTGATTTTCCTAAAAGCATTGATTCCACATCATTTGATTGTAAGTGATCTTTTAAAGGTTCAGAACTAGGTTCGGTTTCCTTTTGAACAGTTTCTTGATTTTTCTCTGTAACATTATCATTTAGAATATCCATTATTGAAGGAAATTCTTCAACCTTTACTTCAGGCACTTCTGATTTTATCTTTTCCATTGGTTTTTCATTATACATTAAGTCTTCTAATTCTGCCGCTATGCGATCATACACTTTATCATCTTTGGGTTCTTCATTTTTAGGAAAATAGTCTATGTGCCAATCCTCTGATGGCAATATACTTTTATTTAGATTAGGTAATAAATCAGATAAAGATATTCTGTTTTTCAATTCATTACTATTGTTGTTGTTGTTTATTGTTGGTGAAGTAAATATAACACTATATTGTTTTAAGCCTGAACTCGCTTTTTTAACATTTGTGTAGCCTTTATCACTAACTAACTGATGTTTTGTCAATCCATTATTTTCCTTAAGTATGTTACTTGGGGGATGTGCCTTCTTAGATTCATCACATTCTAGAATTACTGAATCTGAATCAACATAAATATCATTTACCTTAGAATTTTTTGGAGTCCGCAATACTTTTGGGGGCTGCTTTTTATAGGTATTCTTTGGTGTAATTCCATTCTCACTGCACTTTGAAATAGAATTTTCATTTGCCGAAAGAGATGAAACGTTCTTTTTCGGCTTAGGTGATGTACTTTCATATTGGATTTTCACTTTAGTAAATTTACCGAGAATTTTAGCAAAGTCCATTCGAGTCACAAGAACTTTACATTCTCGACATTTTCCTTCTTTATATAAACGTTCCAAATTTCTGGACATTTTGTAAATACGTCCTCTTTTACTTTCTCGTCCTTTAAATGAAATCATTTTTTTAAAATAACCTATTAAAAACACAAATATATCAAATGTTTTTCTACTAGCATTTGGATAGGATTGTAACGAAACGTAGCAACATTTCCCGCGCAGACGATATCACCGCGAGTGTATCAGACACTTTTTTTAAAGTTAGCTTTCCACAAAGCTAGATTTATCAAGTTTCAAATATTTACGTGTTTTTAATTATAAAACTTTATTTGAATTTGTTTTTACCAGAAATTACAAAGGACACCGTCGAGCAACAACACTTCATACAAGCGAAAATGGCGTCCCAATAGTGATGTGATCGAGATCTAGATGACATAAATGTTTGAAATATTAAGTCGATTGCCGGTTTCGATCGAATGTCGATGTTAATTTTTAGCACTAGAAGAATAGATACAGCTTGCTCTTTTAATGAGTTTTTGTAATTTTATATTTTAAAACCATAACAATTATGGTAGCACTATGTATTATTTATTTTCGATTTAACTGTAAGTGTGTCTTGCAATACCAATACAAAAAAAAAAGTTTATATTGATTCAATTTAATGACAAAAAGATTTATAGTTAGAATTCTAAATCAGTAATTGGGTTGAACAGATTTTCTTTAACCTTGTGTATTTCCTAAAACTAAAAAAAAATTATTACATTATAGAAGTTGCTTCGACTAATAGTAGATTTGAGAAAATAAAATAGTGAATTAACCGATTTCAAATTTCACATATTACCACGTTTTTAATTCGTAACCCTTTTTATTATGCTTCCGAATGTATTTATATTATCATGATCTGAACTACAAATTGATCTCTCTTTTCCCATACAGATGTCAAAATAGGTTTTAAAACCGTTTGCCTTGTAAAAAAATTATGCAAATTCACAAAGATCTGACATTTTAAATACATCTAACGTATTCTTATCAAAATTCTAGTAGTTACAAATTAGATTTCTATAATGACGCAGTATTTAACAGAAAATCGAATGAAACAAAAATTCTACAACGCTTAAACTTAAACGCAACAGAGTCCCCTACAGGTCCCAAATGAAGGATAAATGTTTTTAATTTCCTTTGAGCTAATGACTTATTTAAATCTCAAATACAGTCTAGAGTGTTCTTACTATCTGTCTTTACTTAATTTTTAACCTTAATTCTAATAACATAATTATTTTTCAAACAATAGGAACATAAATCGAATCAAAACTATGGAACCATTATCAACCATTACTTGAGCACAACATCCCTAATCAACCAAAGACATATTTAATAGTTTTAAAAGCTAGCTCCACAGGCAAAAATTTTTTTATTTTCTATGACAATTCACTCCTCCGCTTTATTCAACAATTTAAAAAAGATACTATCTGTGGTACAACATGTCAACTTGGTCGGAAAGTTAAAAAGTCAAGATGGCGGTATTATTGTAATGAATAATCGTACTACTAACTATGCGTTGTAATAATAAGAGTGTGTTGTATTTATTGACAAAGGAACATTCTTACTCTTACATTTAACAATTTTGATACAAAATGTCTTGGCCGATGCAATCTGGGTCCTGGAATGCTGGAGTTCCAATGACTCCGAATATGAACATGGGGTATACGCCTGATCAATGGACTCTAATACAACAACAAAATTGGCAACAGTGGGCACAATGGCAACAACAATATGCCCAGTGGCATCTACAATATGGAGACAAGGTTAGGTTTAGTTTTTGATTGTACTAAAAAAATCTGTCCCGAATAATGAACATAAGGCTACTAATGGCAATTAAAGATTAATTGGATAACTTTTGTTTTAGTATGCGGAGCAAATGCAGTCTGTACCAGCAGTGGGCGCTGGACCTCCCTTACCTCCTGTTAATTGTGCACCCCCTCCTGCGCCTCCGCCGCCCGATCAACCCCCACCGCCGCATAAAAACGACCGGCCACTCTATACTCCTAAACCTCCACCACCATCACACACTCCAACTCAGCCAGATAATATAAATAAGACAAAACCCATGGATGGTAACTCCCAAACTTGGTCTAATACTGCAGACAACAGAAATGCTATCCAGAATTCTGAGGCTCTCAAAAAATTGTTAGAGGAGGAAAGATTGTTTGACATTCAATTTCATAAATGGGAGGAAGAGATTGAGAAGTGGAAAATGGAAAATGTTAATCATCCTGATAAACAAGCTTACAGTGAATATGAACAGAAATTTGAAGCTTGTCGAGCACAGCTGTTAGAGAGACGTCAACAGATGAAACAAAAACGAGCTCGCTTAACTGGAATTGCCCCTCCAACCCTGACTAACACTAGTTTGGTCAATAATATTCAACTTGTACCACCACCACCCCCCAATTCAAATAAACCTAGTAATGTCCCTCCAAGCGTTGTACAAACACAAAAACCTAATAGTAATTCAGATACAAACTATACTCACCAAAGTCAATTTGACCAAAATCAATACCAACATTATGAAGATGTTCAACATGCATTTAATAATGACAAGAGTTATGTACAAGCAGAGGCAACACATACAAATAAATCCTATGAAAATGTTGACCCTTACTATTCCAATATGGAACAATCGAAATTTTTGCCTATAAATGAAAATTCTAAAGGTATACCAGGATTAGATCTGATACCTGAGGATAAGATGTTAAATAAACCACAAGATGTGATTGATATAACTGGAGAAACGATGAGTGATGTTAAAACATTACATTCACAAACTCCAGATTATACTACAATATCCAAAGGCATTAATAATATATTGG
>DVQG01000328.1:0-15708 GCA_018231605.1 Papilio ambrax
GCGCAACGCGCACGTTACCCCGGCGCAACGCGCACGTTACCCCGGCGCAACGCGCACGTTACCCCGGCGCAACGCGCGCGTTACAGCAGGGCAACGCTGTCTTTACAGCGGATCACCGAGCACGTTACAGCGGCGCAACGCTGACGTCACAGCGGCGCAACGCGCGCGTTACAGCGGCGCGGCGTCGACGTCACTCGCGCCGCGGACACAACTCGCTTATCATATACACTGCCAACGAAACCTCCACTATACATATTCTATACAACGTATTATACATATTAATCAAAACATAAAATCTCCAAATGATAGATAAACAACCGTAACGTAGTCTGTAACGATACACCGAGAATTTTCCGTCCGAGCTAACTGTCCTTTTACTTTATGTTTTTTCTCAATGAATTAAATGGTAAAGATCTCACTATAATATATTTATTTACAAGGCCCCGGGGCCGCAGTCTGTGCCACTGGCGGCGCGCGCACTAGTCTCCCGGGTGCTCCGGGCACGACCGGTTCACCTCGAACCACTGGTCTATACATCTGCAAACAAACAACCACACGTTATTTACTTTTCTCTAAAAATTAAATAAAATATTAAAACAATAAACATTTCGTTTAAAAGCTATGGTTACAACGAATTTTGACTCTATTCATGACGTTTGTACGTTAATGGTGTAGTTTGTTGTGTAATGTGCAGATTTGTATCGTCGATATCTATTACCATTGTGCACAAGTACACATGAGAGGTCTTTGCTTAGATTTTGTGAGAGAATTCGACCCAGATCTGCGGCGGTTGTGAACCTGAAGGGTTGTCGACTGCTTTGTTACACCTGACTAGAGACACGTCGCTCGAGCGCTCGTGTCTCGACGAGGGCCTCTGTGTATCTCAAGTATGAAAAGTTGATCGAAAAATGAACGCAAAATTCGGGACTTTCGTAAAAAATATACGGAGAAAATAGTAAAGGTAGCCCTACTTTATAAAAACTAGGAAATTAATTAAGTGAATACAATTTTTATTAGATGTGAGGTGTCAGATATCGTATAATCTATATTAGAATAAATGACATCTAAAAGGTAATGAATATTAAAAGTAATTTTGCTTATCCTCAACATACAATAAGATAATGGATCTATGGATAGATGAAATGATTGCTCGTCTGACTCCATCTTTATGATACATAAATTCGTATGTAGGTATAAAGATATACACATAGGTGGAGAGCTCACCCCTTGTGGTAGATGCAGAGGCAGGGCAGGCGCGCGATGGTGTCCCCCGCACACAGCTCCTCCAGGCAGATCACGCACTCGCCCTTCGCGTCACTCAGCACGTCCTCTGGAACGCACAACATTAACACATCAATACTAATCTTTACACTCTACCAGCTCTTAAAACCAGGAAAGCTGTTGCACGAATCGCTTCTGGTAACCATCACCTTGAAATTCATTGAGTAACAATTTATTTGTTATCAATTGATACATAACAAGTAACATTATGGTGACAACGTAAATGGTAGTGGTCGCGGAGATACTAACCATTGTATGAGAGTCGCGGCCTGGTGAGGCACATGACGAGATGGCACTCGATGTCGTCCGGCAGCACGAACTTGCTGCACACAGGACATTTGATACCTGCAACATACAGACAGACATGTTACCACGTGTATCAACATACAACAGGTTACGAGCTGACTGCGAGGTATACTGACAGTAGCACAACTAATTATCCCAGTCCCTCCCTTGCCAGAGATGTTAAAAATACCAATAAAAGTACAAAAGATAGATATCAATTTTAATGCTCGAAAGTAAGACGTAAAATTTTTCAAGTTTTAAATCCTTTTATGTAGGCAATTCCTTAAATAAAACGTTTAATAACTTTGTTTTGTTGCAAGGCACAAGTAATGTCCATTCGAGCGTCATGTGATGTTCGACGCTCGAATGACAAGTGACAGCTTTCGTGAATGGACTTCTGTCACGTCGCAAGCCTCCTGTCACGCTGCGTGTCTGTTGCAATTTGCATGTGCTTCACAAAGCGTCTCCACAGACATCTCAGACGAGGATGTTTCAATGCGGTGCGGTATAAAGCATACCCGGCATTTGACTTGGCACATTAGGAACTATTCTTAGCACTATTCTGCCCGATGTGCCATCCTAAAAGCCTGGTACTATAATTCCCGTTCTTACTACTTAATTTATTTCTAATACATCGATTTTAAAAGGTTAATGTTAGAATTTACCAATAGAAAGGTTGCTTATTTCGCTTTCAGAATACACGCGAAAGATATTATTCATTCTTAATTTTAGACAAGCCGCACTAAATAAAGTGCTGCGAACCTTCATGTCCTTGTATATTATGTTGTATTGTGCTACCTGTATGAATCTAAGGTCATGTACAATATAGTATCGGAAAATTAATCATTAAAACGTTAGTTACAATTAAGTCTCGAACGTTTGTATCCAATATCCATATCTTTGAATTGAAAGAACAATATGTGTGTACAATAAATATCAAATATTCTAAAATTATTTTCCAGAAAGCCGCGATTAATTTGTAATGCAATTTACGGCGTGCGGTCGTAAAACTGCACCTATTCACTTTACATAACCAGTAGAGTGCGGCCGGCGCGCGCTGCGGTGCGGTGCGGTGCGTTGCGGTGCGGTGCGGTGTCGGCTCGGCTGCACACCACCTCGGATATGCTCTAACTAATGACATCCACCCGGTAAGATAAAGAAATACGCACATAGAATCCTATATGTGTTCATAGTTACGTGAAGGTTTCGTAATAATGATATTGTAACAGTGGTAGAGCCAGCATTAACATCTTCTCGCGAATGGGTCGACTCGCCCGGTGGAATACCACGACCACACAGAAGACAGGTGTGATGTGGAAGCAATTCCGCGTTTCGTCCGATGAGTGTGGTGTCGGAAACCCAGCTTTAATCTCTGAACGTGGATTTGACGGTGCAGGAGACACATAGAAAGGGGAAATATCCTCTTTATCTATTCTATAGGCAGCGGTCGCTACGCCACTTTGGCGGATTCTGGTGGGCACTTGCTCGTTTGCCACTTTATGATATAAAAAAAACTATTCGTGTAGGGGAATGTTGTGGTTGCTGTGGTTGGCTGTATCGTGCGTGTGGCTAGCGGGGCGCGCGCGGGGCACGGTGAGCTGCCGCACGGCGTGTGCGCAGTGCGCCGCGCGCTCCGAGCACCAGGCGCTGCTCGAGGTGTACTGCGCCATGTGCCACGAGTGTCGCGAGCGCCGGCGCGCCTGGAGACACTTCGCGCCGCGCAGGCGTAAGGCGGCGCTCAGCCCCAGGCCCAGCCACCGCGCTAATTCCGCAGATGGTAGCATTAGCATTTTTTCGTATACCTTATCACTACTTTCTTTTAATCTATATTTCCGAGATTAATTGATATCTTTGAGGACAAGACCGTTAAAAATTAATGTCGTATTTGGTATAAGAGGCATCACATACAAATATAAACAACACTGCAAGGGTAGGATAGTTTGCCATAATTTTAAGGTTGCATGAGCCCAATGCACGAAATGATCGATGCAATGTTCGTTAGAATTCCCGGACGAATCCCCGGACGGGCCGCCGGAGGAGCCGCCGGAGGAGCCGCGCTGCCCGGAGCCGCCACCCTGCGACTCCGAGCTGCTGGAGGGCGCGGCGGACAAGCTTATGCCCACAACGCCCCAGCGCGACCCGCTGCCCCCGCCCCCACTACAGCAGGCCCCGCTTCCGGCCCCAGCCCCGACGCCCGCGCAGCCCTGCCCCGTGCACGCCGCCTGCCAGCCCGCGGCGGGGGCGTCCTGCTGCATGCCCTACTGCCAATACATGCAGCCGTGCGCCGCTGCGACGCAGAAGTTGACGATGTCTCTGCCGACCACGGCCTCGCCCACTGAATACTTCTACATACACGTCGGTGTTCCCAAAGATATTTTAAATAACATGTAAAAAGTATTACATAATTGATATTTGTTTAAGATTCAGCTGTTTTTAAAAAGATATATTACATGATTTTACATAAATTAAATTTAGTAAAAAGTTATATAGTTATTGGGCTATTCAATTAGACAGCATTTGTGTATGTGTGAGAAGTATGAAGAAATTTGACATGCCTAACACGCCAGCACGCCAGTGAAGCGTCGCTTCAGTTAGTGAGGTGACGCAAACCGAATGCTAACGAACAAACAGAAGGCGAGCAAACATCGCTACCGGCTCACAGCAAGCGCGGTAGAGACCGATGGCGGCCACGATATATGTACATATGTTTTCATTAAACATAGTGAAACAAGTATTGATTCCTATTATATTACAATAAGATTTGTACATGCGTGTGTACACGTTTGCCTAAGTAAACGAATCAAAAATCTCAAATCCCATGACCTAACACAATAACAATCTTAAACAATTATTACTTATCTAAGGAATTTTTTATTAACTTTGACTTAAAACTAACCAATAATGTATAAATCAATCGTAAGAACATTTTTGAGATCAGCCGTAAGTCCTACACACTGTGACGGACCGAATTATACCTAAGTGGTACTATTTAGCTAGATAACAACTTTTAAAGATACGATAATAAACTACAACAAATCACGAGAACGTGCGTTTGCCATTCAAAGAGCCTAAAGAATTAATGCAAATATACAAACACGTGTAGCAGGGCGAGTAAATACAATTAACTTACAAGCATGTACATAGTTTGTGGTTGGTGAGTTATACTAAATAAACATTATATAGCGCAGTTTATTTAATTGAGCATAGAATACAACGTACGTATTTACGTAGATAAGGAAATGTTGTGATCTGCGTGTTTATTATTTCCCGGTACAGTCGCGTGGACAAAGGCCATCATGTATTGTAGATTTATTTTCATACTTTTCTCTAAGACAGTACCTTTAGCTATCTACTGAACGCCTTTATAAATTTTGAACTTACTGTTACATTGTAGAGAAAAATTAACTTAAATTTTTAATTTTCATGACAACTTTCATGATAAACTATTCAATTTTAATAAGTATTTTTAACTGTATAAGCAGCTTGAAGTATACCGAATGATATATGACTTACTTGTGTAAAGATGTAAACCAACATCTCTATATGTACGAGTATGGTATCAAATTCCACACAATAAGCATAAATTCTAGTAGCAATAGCTTCTAGTGCATACGCTTTACATTCTCACATTTTTATTTTCACTATATACGTGTCTATATCCTCACACTTTGTATACGACCTTTTACATAACCAACATCATCATATTATAAATAGAAACATACAAACGTCTCCTGTCTAAATTTTACAGATAATGAAAAAATACTCTTACGACATAAACCAAGTTTATGTATTATTGTCAACTTACGCCGAATTTATATTTTCTATACAATATTAAACTAAATTAACTAAATAAGTAATAATATATCCTCTACAATAATTACTTAGCTAAGAATTTTTCTAGTAAATTAAATAAATTGAATTAGACTTCACAAACATCCTGCTCCAATAGGACCAAGCAATAATTGTATTAGGATATCGTGTGTCGAGGGCCTAATGCCATTAATTCCGATGAGTAATGACGGTATCGCACGACGTAATAATCACAGTATTCTATATGAACACACGCACACTTCTAATAGAACTATGGGTCATACTTTTAATGACAACCTGGTGTCCGTCAGGAACAGCTTAGTGTATCGATCCGATAGTAAATTATTACACGTCTAGGTAACTATAACACTACAGCTTTGAGTATGGTTTATTTGCTATCGAAGCCTTTTGTTTTAATGGCGTCAACGAAGAGAAGTTTTTAACATTGATTACGCGGTAGGACGTTAGTATAAGACACCAACGAAAGACTTGCAATGGATTATAATATAATTATATTGATATAAGTATGATGTATGCGGAAAGTTCGTGTAAAATACTAACATTTGAAGAACTTGATAAGAGAATAAGGAAGATATGCTCCTTGAAATTACTAGCTGATATTGAGTGAGTTATCAAGAATTCGTACCTAGAGAGACTACTAGTAATCAGCAATATTAAAATAGTAATCATAAACATTAATCGTTACGCAGACGTTTATCGCATAGGCAAAATAATACATACATTATAACCACGAAGGTCCGAAAACAATTAGACAAACAATAGGATAGAGTTCAATTAAGGTGTGGGTGTGTGCGGCGCGGACCTCGGCGTCCATTGTGCGGCCACTGGTCGCCGCGCTATCTGTGGTCGCCACTGGAATAATGGGTTGGCGCGAAAACTACTCCAATATAACACTGATTTATATGTGTTTCACACATAAATAGAATTACCTAAAAATGCGGACAGCTTTAATTTCGAAATAAACGTCTTAACAAAAAAAACCGTTTAATTTCCTATATGGTCAGTGCGTAAAGTTCATTTATTGTCAGCGAGCAGACATTGAGGAAAATCACTTATAGTATTATAAAAATAGGTACAAAAACAAGTCTAGAATAACAATGGTAGCAGCAGGCTGTGGGCTGCGGGCTGCGGGCTGCGGGCCGCGCCGGTACTGGTTTTGAGGTCAGCGCGTTTAATCATCGCACACAATAAAAACATTATTAACGACTGTCGTCGCGCAGACAAACGTATTAAAAATATAATGAAACGAAAATTCTCAAGGGTTTATTTTCCACAATGCAAAAAGATTGAATAAGTAAAAGCAACACAATGTATGGAAGTATTTACCATAGAGAATCCTCCTCGGCGGCCTGCGCAGCTGTGCGCCGTAAGCGGCCGAGTCCGGCTCCGCGTCGGGCACACACGTACCGATTATGATGCCCATGGTCACCATACCACTACCCCAACACTACCACACCATACACCACTGTATACCACCACAAACAACACAAAAAGTATCTCTCATCTCATATCTGTTTACACTTGTCACATAAAACTGTCTATACCGGCATTGTTATTTGTTAATGTAATTAAGCAAGCAGGGCGGTGTGCTAGGAGCGCTCGGTGGTGTGGAACTGGCCAGTATGCGTGCTGCGCCGGCTCGCTTGTCACGACTTGTACGTCAGCGGTGACGTCACGCGGGGCACGCCGGCTGTCACGTCACACGGCCGGCGGCGGAATAATGACTGTCGAAGTCGGTGGGGATGTGAACAACATTCAATTAGGACTCGCGTGTCGCGTGTCACGTGACGTGACGCTGCCGGGATGCCTTCCGGCAATCCGATTCGGTTCACATTTGGCAACAGCTTGCGCTTGGTTTAATGAACTGTTGACATTCGATGGCAACGACCGTTCTATTTACATAAAATATTACTGTCTTTATTTCGAGGTAAATTAGATTTTAACAAGATATCTGCGGAATATCACAAAAGGTTACACGTTATTGAACAAGCGCGTGCGCTAAGCAAAGTAATCTGTATTAATCAATTAAATCTTTCATAAATACATGAGATTCAAACACGTGGCTCAAGTGCTCTCAGTCCACAAGTACAATACCAGTTTAGAGGACGTGAATGGGACATACAATGGAAGTACAATAAATATAAGCATTTTCCCATTGATGAAGGGTTTTATATTAACTATGCATTTCAACTATTTATGAGGAGTACAATGGGTAAGCTAATTCAGTAGACGTCTGGGAGAGGCGCACAAACAGACAGATCAGTTAATTAGATTTACAGCTATTCGATTGTGCGATCACGTGGCACAGCTTGTGTCAGGTCATTGAGAGACATTACTTTAAGGATCACCATTAGCTTGCTTTAAAATATTTTAAATTGAATAAAATGCCCATATAATCTAAGGTAATTGCTTCTATCAAAATCAGTTTAACTTTCCTATTCCCCGAAAACCTTTATGTACCTGTATCGCAATCTAAATAAGTAAAGTGAAGACGAAGTAAACTCGAGTGTCGAGAGCAAAGGGCAGGAAAACTACTTCTAATACATACAGTTTCAACCACTTTTCTGATTGAATCGGAAAAATACACGCTCATTGATTTGAAAGTGTGCGACGTCAGCACCGGCTGTAAACGCTTCGTGCACATTTTATGTTGTTGCTGTAACTTGCTTCTTTTGGATTAAAAAATATCAATAATGTCGTTTCTGTTTATGGCATTGTATTATATAAGTAAATATAAATAAAATAGAAAATGCGAATTTCTCAGATATAAATTAGTTCAAGGTATTTGTAGTTCTTTTAATAAAAGTAACATAAAAATAGATTCCACGAAACTTTATTTGTAAAAATAATCCTTCAACAGCTAAATTGTAATTATAAGGGGCAAGAAAAGCAATAGCGCGGTTGCCTTGGGGGCTGATTTATAAACAACGGCGGGTGTCAAGAAATCGCGTGCTGCTAATCTTTTAGTCGGCAAGGAATTTTATCGGTGGCCCTCGATTACGGTGGGCTTCCACGGTGTTAATCACGAACGGAGTAACTATCGTGGAATCAGTTTAGTTTGTTGCAAATGAAACAAAACAGGTCCACTGTCCTTTCAATAAGACACGGCGAAAGTTGTTGCGATGCTCGCTTGTTAGAGTCACGCGCCGTGTTAACCCGCCATTAGAAACCCAGGTTGCCCTAATACAAAGTACTTAACGTTCGTCTGGCACGGACTTCCTACGTCACTACTCTCACTTGTTGAACATTTGAGCCGTTATTAGAACACGATTCAAGATCTGATAACAGATATAAAATACATACTGTGTTAGGGTGATATTTTAAGAAAACTCTTCTTAGGGTAAAGCAATGATCATTTACTTAGGCAAATTTAAACTAATATCCATCTTAAACTATCCAGTTATTGTTTATTTACAAAATTAAAGTGCCAAAGTCTGCGATCTACGTTCCAAGCACGATGTCTGCGAACCAACATGAAGGTATTCATATTTAACAAGGACATTATTGTCCAACTTAGTGATTTATTACGACTTTACGTGACGAGCGTTGTCAAGTTAAACTTGTATGCTTTGAATCGTAGGTTCTGTTAACCGCTGTTTGTCAATTACATTAAAAACATTTATAGTAAAATACAAACACAACAGATATTAACAGAAGGACAAAGGAAACAAAAGTAAAACCAACAAAAGGAAACTTGTAAAAGTGAATTATGAAAAAGCCGAAGGGAACGCAGAACCTTTAGCAAAAGCAATAAGGAAATTACAAGACGTATAACATCCTGATATAAACACAAACGATACTTTTATTAAATACACAGAAATAAAATATCAATTCTTTACAACAAAACAATACAATGTTTACTATAAAAAATGAGAAAGTTGGATGGATGGATAAAATTTGAACCAGAGATCACAGTTAGAATTAGTTTTTTTTTTTAATTCCAGTGGGCCGACGTCGCGGACTACATCTAGTTTGGTTGTAGACAAAAGAGAATGTCTTTCAATAAATAAATAAAATAAGTTACTTAGTAGGATGAGTTTCTTATTTCACAGCGACCACAAGTCGGCGGTCAGAAAACAAAAGGCTGCCGTATTCCCGGTAGCCTGCGCTGCGGTTGGCCCCCGTACTTACGAGTACCGCTCGCATTGAGGGAAATATATTATTTTCATAAGTAAACACACTTCGAAATTCTAGAAATATAATAAGGTCAGTGCAATATAGTTTACAAAAATATTGAAGCTAAATAAATAAAATTATATAATTAACTCATATGACTTCATACGTATTAACATTACCCTTAATATTATCATCCCTATAGTTCTCTTTGAATAAAAAAGAGACAAGAATAACGTTCGTACACATGTTACGACAGACGGAATACACCGTAATTCAGCATACTCAGAGAAATGCACTCGAGCTATCCTGCAAATAAGATTTGCTCGTTCGTTGGATTCTATTGAAAGGAACATGTGAGATGTATTGATGTGTAGAATTTAGCTGTAGGGAGCGCGGCCGGGCGGGCGTATTATAAATCTTCTGTGCACATTCAGGACACAATCCGGACATTGCAGGAAAATAAGAAGTTATTTTATGCAATATCAAATAAATCCTAAGATTATTAACTATTATTGAATAAGTAATATTAATCAACAAACATTTCTATATTTATATTTATTCAGTGTAGGATTACAGACTAAATGACGTTGAAACTATCCTCGCGTACGTCGATCTCGTTAATTAAAATTAATTGAAACGTAATCTGCAGCCGGACCTCGCGCTAGATAGATCCGACGCTGCATTTACTGACAGCTCTCACTGCGGACTGCGGACGCTTCTATGGAATTTACTTTATTACCTGACCTCCATAAATCAGAGGGATAGGCAGAGTTGTAATTTGAATGATCGATTGAACAGGTAGCGATATTCAAACGGTTCTTAAATTAGCTTTCACAGTCGAAGAATTTAAATTTAGACAAAACCATAAGGAAACACTACTTTTTTTTTAATTGCTTCGCTATTGATAGCAGTTAATATGTCAACAAATTATAATGGCAACAAAGTAAATGTCCCGGTCCGGGAATATTACGTTGATAGTCGCAAGGGGGAGGTGCGGCGGTGCGGGGGGTTGGGGGCGGGGTGTACTCCAGAGAGCGCTTTGTTAATTGATCTGAGCGGCCCTCTATACAGGTCAATGGGTTTCGCTTCTATTCAATTTTTTATATGTTTTTTAATTCCTGCTATTTTAGTTATTTGTTACAATTTTGTGTGCAGTCATGTGTCCTAAAATGTAAATGAATTTTCGATAATTGAAGTCGGTAGCTGCACTATGAAAATGTCACTAAATATGAGCAAAGTTAATTTATAATTCCGTTTGCGGATACGTCGACGGGTATCGATAATTAATCGAGCGCAATATCCGGGTCATCGTATCACGTACATCGCAGCTTTTAATATTTACGGATTAACAAAGGTTAACGATAAAACCTTAATATGACCAAAGCCAAAATGACTTGTAAAATATCCATTTCCAGAGTCCATTGACTCGGAGGTACACCTACAGCTAGCTATATCGCAAACTGCTGACATCGACGTTAAGCGCCATTGCAGCCTACGACAGCGCCCTCTGCAACTAACATCACATTTCTCAACGCAAATGACATTCATGCAAACATATCACAATAAATTACAGCCTCGCTTGTTATGTATTACTAGCTTTATTACACACCATAGAGTTATGGTGTGAATAGAGGCAAATGTTAATATACCGTATTTGCACAGATTGCGTCTTATTTTGTGATCAAATATCTCTTTGATTTGGTAACTTACAAGTGAAGATAAATTAGGATTATATAATCGGAAAATTCAAAATCATATTCAAAGTATTTTTATAAATAAATGAATACGGATATAATGTACACGACACATATGAGACTATCAGTAATTACAATCGTCTGCAACACGCGGGCGTTATCCACTAGCAATACTGTCTGTCCACTTCAATACAACATATAAATAAAAAATCTAACTATCAAATATGTATTAAGTGACATTAGAATAGACAGAGCAGAGCAATAGTTTAATATATTTCTAATAATACCTCATATTTCATTAACCAACAAGTAAGTATTCCCTTTAAGTTTCTTTCTTAAACCACAAATTATTTGGTCCGTATGCGACGGCCGTCCGTTCCCACATTTAAAGACATTACGATATTAAATATGCACCACGTAAGGGCTTCGTTGTCCGAGGTAATATAACTGACTCGTTTAGTCATGTCTCTACGGTTGGAAGTTTATTTATGTAAAATACTTAAATACGTTCGAAATAAGGTATAAAATATGTTGACATGTGTAAGAAATCGTTATTAATTTCGTATGTGATTAACAATTCATAGCTCTGGGCCCCGCTTTGGTGAGATTTTGCCGTCGACTTCGTCATATCGTGTAAAGTTGTCAGCCGATGAGAGCGTAACTCAATTAAAAAGACTTTGAGAGCTTTAAGTCGCTGAATAAAATAGATACTGCCAGCGACTAGATGAGTTTTCAGGATTATTAACTTTTCAACTTGTAAAGTACTGAAACATTGTATTATAACTGCGTATATAATAAGATTCTTTGTTCTTTCATTTTCAAATAGAATATGCCTCATACGTTACATAAAAACAATTTACAGTAGTCAAGTGGTAAGGAAACACGCAAGGATGTGAGGAAAGTCGTCCGGTAGAGGGCGCATCTGCCTGCTATTTCCCGCAACCGGAACTAAACGTCCGGCGCGAAATGTCTCCCGGAAATGCGAGTCCTATAAGGTTTCAAATTAGATTTACTTCTACAAAATCAGTATAAGACTTACTATCAATATGAACTTATGACGTAATCAAAACATATACAAATATGATTGTAACTGAACGTATCATTTATTTTAAATTTATTTACTTTGTCATATAAACAATACTTTAAAGTTTACGACAAATCACATGATTTATTGTATTACTTATCAATTGTGAAGATCTCCCTAGAAGAATAAAGGTGGAACCCAACCGTATCAAAAAACATTCACTAAGTCTTTTCATTTCGAAATTCAGAGGCAAATGAACTAACAAGCACTATAGCTAGCCATAGACACGACGAGTCCTAAATAATAGGCTGTGTATTAACTTAACCCTCATGTGATGTCGCGCAAATTGCATTTGGTTTGCCCCGAGCGGCGAGCGTACAGCGGAGGCGAAGAGGTTGAGGGTGGGACGGGGAGGACAGACGACTACTAATTCCTGCGGCTACCGGCTAACTCCTCGCATATATTGTGGCGACTCTCTGATAAGGCTTCCACTAAATAATACACGAGTATTCTTAGAAAAATACTAAAGTTATTATTTATCAACACACAATGGAACAACTAGTGGGCTAGATTTTAGAAGACTTTATTTAATTTCAATATGTAACAAAACTATATATATATAGATAAATAAGACGTATTAATAAGTGTATAATGCTTGCCGTTAACAGCTGCTGTAGACCTCACTCATACACGAGTTTTAATTTAGTTTCTGCACGTCTGGCACGGCCGCCCTTCGACAAGCAATTTGTATGCGAAACATATCTTACTGTTTTAATCTGTATGGAAATAAAATATGATTTGAAAATATTATAATAGGTAAGGTATAACTATAGGTAACTTTTTAAGTCGGTAAGCAGTTAGTGGCGAGGATATCCAGGGCAGTGCACTAGTTCAGCGACACAAATCCTCAGTAAAGAAGGTCGCCCGGACGCGGTCGGGGCTTCAGATTAAGTCGCGTCGACGACCATTCCACGTAGAGTTTACAAGCCTACAGCACAGTGTGCTCGCTGGGCTGCTAAAAAAGCGTTATGAAGATTTCGTTATTCATTACCATGTACAAGAAAACGACCATGTAAATACGAGAGGAATACTCAGAGTGATAACATACATAAACAAAAATGCTAAAATGTTTTATGTATGTAATTTAGACAAGACATCATGACAGTAAAATATGTTATTAATTGTTACAATTACTTTTTATATTAATAGTTACAATCGATAAGATAGAAATTAACGTATTTTTCCGTTTCTTATCTTACTACAAAAAACGTAATTAAACAGCGTTAGTATGAAGTCTATAAATTATTATAAACAAATCTCTGTAGTTGCCGCCATGATAATTAGTTTAGATTAGTTTTTTAATTGCCAATTGCTTTAAATAATCTGATGAAGATTAGCGATAAAAAGGTCCTTGAATCATCACAAAACTTCATACACAAAAGGTTAATTATAAAGAGGCTTTTGAATGGAGAAACGTTTAAAGTGGAGCGATTGAAGATGACCAAAAAAAGACATTCAATTCGATCAACTGAAACTTTGAATGAACCTTTGCGTTTTCTCGATTCATTATTTTGTTACTGTTAGATTTTTTTTTTCAATTAAAAACTCTTTTTTTATATAGAGTACAAGTATAAATCTCTGAAAGTCTTAATGCTACGTTTTACTTAGTCAGTTCGCTATTTCCTTTGCAAATTAATTAACGCGTTTTTAGGGAAATGTTTTTAATTTTGCGAAACGAGCTAAAGAAATTGCGCAGACTCGTTTTAAAAACTCGCTCATTAAAGTTTAAAAACCTCTTTTAATGGTAACCTATTTGTTACTTAGTTTAGATTATTTCTTGCTATTAATTAACAATGAGAGATCTGTTCGTCGTCACAATCCGCGGTCTATATTACTGAGCTTACATCGCTCAGATTCAGCTGCTAATCGTACACATTCTTATAGTTGATTCCCAAATTAATCTTGTGCGTGAACGTAAACAATTTTCACGTAGAGGCTGTCACGGAACCGGGCAGCGCGCGACCCGCCGCGCCGAGCGCTCGGCGCAGACTGGCCCGGGAGGGCGCAGCGCCAGGGGTGTGTGGTGTACACGGCGCCCTCACAACCAGAGAGGTAGCGTACATCACGACTCAGGAGCCATAGCACGGAGAGCTTTTCAGTTGGAGGGTTAGTTGAGAAATTGCATCGCAATCGACGGCGGCGGTGCGGGCGAGTCATTTTGTGTCCGTCTCAAAATAAATGGCTTCAACGATCGCAGCGAATTGGATTGCTATTAACAATCTGAATGGAATTCATCTCTCTTTGTCGTTGGTTTCTAAAGTTATCTCCTGTCTGAATCATAAATATGAATGAAGTATATAAGGTTTGCTCCTGTCAGTATTCTGTCAAGAATCCTGCACAGGTAGGGGTAATTTAATGTTAGTTACCAAATACTAGAAAAACAAAGTTGTTTGTCAAATCGGAAATTAAATTATAAGTAAATCTATTAATAGATATTCGTGTATATTTATTGTGTTAGTCGAGCATTGCAAACAGTCGTTTCAGCGAAATTTCAAACACTGCTCAAAGGGAATCTAATATTGGTCCCAGACGTTGGTTAGCGTACAATAGCATATTGTATGTGTGATGTTCTGAGGACAACATTGCCGACGTCTATTACACCAGCATACAAACATAGCACATTAGAGTTTGTACATCATAGGGGCGGGGCGTAGTAAGTTGACCAAATTACTACGTATTCAGTGTTTACTGATTGCTACATCATAGTAATAAAAACCACAGAAGCTATGGAAATTTTATAACCTCAACAAGCCGCAAAGAAATGGCAATTTGGACGATTCTCTGAAGTGTTTACCGAAAATAAAAAGTTTATTTTAGCTATAAATAGATTTACAAAATCTACATCTTGTAAAATTCCAATTATAAGATCTATAATTGGTGCATTAATTATTTAGATAGTAATAGTTTGTTATCAATTTGGTAAAAGCTTTGTTTTCACGTGGGTATGCGCGGGACGTGCAATCACGGTGCGCCGACAGGAAGACTTGGCTGCCGGCCAGCTCCCTGGCGGACAAAGGATTGCTGTAAACACGCTTGTTAGCCAGCATTGCTATTGAACGAACGTATACCGTGTACGGATCAACCGTACTGCTCTCCACCGCAACTCTCCATCGAAATCTCTATACTTGAACTATACATACCTACATAGGTCGATTATACAGATAGGTACAGTCGGAAAAACAGGCGGTATACCACTTTAAAAGCTGCAATCGTTTGAACGTTTTGAAATTAGACGCGAAATAAAAATCATACAACGCAACTTATATGAGTTTGTACGAAAAAAAAATCTGTTAGTGATACACGGCTATTTTTTATTATCCCTTCGTTGGCACACACTGCTATCTCATTAGTGATTTGTAGGAAGAGGCCGAGTTTGTCTTTTTGCAATGAACAAGGCAATTTTTCCTGAAGCGGATT
>DVQG01000329.1:0-15705 GCA_018231605.1 Papilio ambrax
GTGTTCCTGTTATTCCGTTTTTTTATTTACCTGTATTAATATGTATATATATTATAAATTACGTTCAGTAGAATGTAAAAAATAAATCTATTTGTAAAATTACGCATGGAAAATAAATTCCTATGATAAAAGTTACCTAACGTAACGTTCATTACTTTTATTCAAAACACAATCTTAAAAAGAAATCCTATCCTAAAACATCACAACATCCTCCATTTTTATTCTTGTAATTTTATTAGAAAAAAAGTATTTAAACTTTATGTAAAATTTGTAAAGTTCATTTTCTTCGTACAGTTCATTGAAATAAAATAAAAATATATCTGAAGAACATCATCATCGACAAGTAATTAATTTGTGATAAGATGAAATAAACAAAAATAATACATACGAGCATTGTGATATTTTACAACTCCGTTGAGGATCCCCTTCAGTATTGGTAAATCTTCTCCCATGTCTGAGACCATGTTTATTTTACACTAATAACTAGAAATTCACAGCCAATGGCCACTGATAACTAAATTGGTAACTTTATGTTGTAGTCAGTTTTTACAAGTGTCACATAGCACAAGTCGATTTATTTATTTTTGAACACAAACACTGTAATCCGTTATTGAAGTTGTGGTAATCCAATGTTTGAGTCGAAGTCAGCGAGTTGCTAGTAGCGAGAGCGGAGAGTGAGCAACGCTAGAGTTCTCGTGACGGACTGGCGAACGACGCACTGACATAGCGACTGCGATGAGGGCTGACGACCGGTGCGCGGGCCGGACTCCCTCGCACTGCGCCGCGGCGCGCGCCGACACAACCTTGAACTTGAAGCGGGCGGGTGGTGGGAGGCCGGGAGGGGGGCGCCGTCAATAAACTCCGCGCAGATCCCCCCGCCCGCCGCGCGCCCCCAGTCCCGCTCGCCCTACCTTATGACCCGCGATCGCTGGTCCCTACTGTTCGCAATTTTATTGCTAAATTTAGATCTAAATTCATCATAATAATTTTCTAAATTTCTAAATAATTTTATTTAGAAATGTTTACTGTTCATTTAATATTTGAATTTAACAAACACTGCTACATATCTAAAATTAGGAAGTTGTAGCCTTCTTAATTTTTTAAGATCATCGATTCCACCGCTTTAATTTTTACTAATGTATTATATACCCGATATTTTATTCAGTTTTAGTAAACTTAAATTATTTTGATTCATAATAAATACAGAATATGAAAACAATAAAATAATGTGCACTATTATGGGAATATAACATATGTTTCAAGAATATGTATATTTTTATTATAATTATTATTTTTCAATGAACAAACATAAACAAAACAAATTTCGCAAAAGTGTCAATACGTTAAAAATCGATATTTGATTTCCATTGGGTTCTTTTGGTTCCAGTTTAAAATGATAAATCTTTAACTATATAACTAATGTTTATAATTGATCTAAGCAATTTGTATTTGATGAAAGAATTTATTGAATATCGCCTTCTGTCGGAATGTCTATCACGTAAAATCAACGTTAGTTCAACAAAAGTCCGCATACAGCCTAAAGCGCTGATTTAAAAGAAAAGAGCGCCATCTGTTATCGAGCGGCGATACTAAAACAATTTAACTTCATAAATCCCTTACAAATTATTTACGTTACGAGCGTAGTAGCGTCGATTGTGCTCATGTTTAATTTATGTGAAAATTTACAGCATAACCATTTATATTATTTACGAAGTAAATTTTAACGCGGAGTAGTTCAATGTTGCCACTAAAATGTTAGCGACGTACTTCTGATTTGTAATATTAATACTTCTCAATCGTGTCCGTAATTTCCTGTGATTTAACGTGAATTGAGGCCAAGAAAGTAATTAATACGTTTTGTATTTGTAAAAGTTACTTAGATAAGGAATCTGGCGAAACTACTCAATCGAGGAGCGTTGAACTGCATTATGAAAGTGAAAATACAAATTTCACTCTCGTGCTTACGAAATGCACCTTTCTCCGCTTTCACGTTGCGTGAACGGCCGCGACCGGCGAGCGGCGCGCGGCGCGGTGTCGCAACTCCCGACTCGCGGAGCGGCGAGCGGCGAGCGGCGAGCGGCCACCGAGCGGCCGCGGCCGTCGACCCGTTTAGCGTGCGCTCACCCGCGCTTGCATAACCTACACCCTCCCGCGACCCGCACACCTCCCGTCCCGCAGCAATGCGCGCACGGCGAAATAAGATCTGTCCGGCACGCGCCGCGCTGCGCCGTGCGGCCCACTTGGCTGACGAGACCAACACCTATCTACCGTCCACGCCGGATTGCGCGCACGACCTTCCCATGCTAATTGCGTATGCGTGCGGCCCCGCGAACTGCGACACACACACACATCCATCGCCAAGACCTCACATCGTTGCATAATGTACGCCAAGTGTGAGTCAATTTACGCGCATAATACATTTGCAATCCAGATTAGTACTCAATACGTTTACTTTTTATAAACGGTTATGGTCAAGAAATACAATTTCAATTAATCCAAAAAAAATTCTAGCAGAAAATCTAATTAAGTTAGGACACATAATTATCAAATTTAATAAATGTGTGTTTTTAATAAAGAAAAATATAAACACGTATATTTTGTAAAAATTAAATCTCCCTTGAGGGATATTTTGAAATAGTTTAAAAAAAATTATATAACTTAAACTCACCATCTCTGCTCATGCCGACGGCGATGCACTTCTTGAGCCGGCAGTACTGGCACCGATTTCTGTTGATTCTTAGGATGGAACATTGCTGGTTCTTGGTGCACGGCCGGTACTGTATCTTCTGTTGTATGGAGCGGCGGAAGAAGCCCTGGGAATCACAGCTGCAGTTAGTTTCGCGCTCGGGATCCGAGCTCTCGTCGCTCGAGCAGCCCGAGTCGCTGGACTCGCGGCGCGCTTCCAGCATGCTCACGAGCACCGAGTGCCGCTCGCGCAATTCCGCGCCGCACGCCATCACGCGCACTGCACTTCTCTCTACTCTCTCACTGCACACACCGACCGTCCGGGAGCTACGAGCTGAGCACTACGCTGCGCACTGCACCGACACGCACGGGGGCCGACGGTTGACTGTGCGCCGCCGCTGCGCCGCGCGGCGCTCGCCTACCCGCGCGACCTACTTGCCGGCCGCCGACCCAACCGAGAAAGTGAGAGTGCCCTCCGCCCCGCGCCGCACCGCACCGCGCGCCCCGCGCCACCTCTCCGCGCGCGTCCCGCACTCGCCCCGCGCTCGCGCTCCTAACGGTCCACGTCGCTCTAGAATGCGCCGCCGCCGCTGCACCGGTGCGCCGGATATAGGCCGGGCGCATCCCGGCGGGCGTCGCGGCGTGCGGCCGTTCACCCCGGGTCGACGACCGTTCGATTGCACAACTGCGGTGCGCGTCCCGCGGCCCGCGCACTCCCCCCGCGCCCGGGCCCGGGAGCCGCGCGAGCCCCGGGGCCGACGACCGCGCCCGATGACGTCAGCCGCGTCACGGCCTACCTCAATGCGCGCGCGCTCCTAGCTAGGGGTGCATTGATCCAATTTTATTATTGATTCAATTAAACGCGCCTCTACTACTGGCGATAGTTTTTATCGCCGCTAGTGTAATTTTACTATTAGAACTCAATCACTAAACTCTACAATTACTCGTGTTCGCACTACTTACTTCATTATTATTCATGAGAGCTTAAGTTGTTGCTAAGTTAGTGTATTTCTGTATTGTTAAAGTTGAGCGCCCCGTATGATCGTAGATACATTTCAATTTATTTGATTGTGGATGCGAGTGACTCTAGCCAGAGAAGGTGTAGCGTAGCGGAGGCTGTGCGGCGGGACGCGGGGCGGTGCGGGCAAGCTTCGAGCGCGGGCCGCGGGCGCGGGGCAGTTCGGCTCGGTGGCCCAATTTCGAGCTGCCATCGATCCATTGTGCGCTGTACGAGTGGCCCATAATTGGCCACCGCGGGCAGTGACCGGCCGCGCGGTCGACGACCGCCGATGCGAAAACAAAACCTTACCCCCCCTCGCCGCACTTCTTTCGTTACGATCATAAGCATCGAAAGATATATCATAGATACTTATCTAGCTTATCCATATGTTTATTACGAAACACAAAGTTATGACATGAGAAATCATTAGGTATTTTATGTAGAAAAATGACTTTTCATGGCCTATAACATATAGTTAATAATTAAGAATTTTAAAATCAAAATCTAAGCTAAATTATAATTTAATGACTTGTTTATTTGGTTTGTCAATTAGTAGAATAATTTGAAAGGGTCAACGGCAGTTAAATAAATAACACGGTTACATCGTTTTGAGTTCTAAAAAATATTTAGTTTATTTTGTGGCCGGCACTCGAGTATTATCTGCAGGCCAAATTCAATTGCAAGTGATTCATATATTACTAGGTCATTACGATCGTACGCGCTCTTTACTTATTTATCAGATCTAAATTATTCATACAATAATTTTATTGAATAAAAATATGTATATAACATATTTTTATTCGTAAGTTTGAGTCAAGTATTAATTTAAAATGAGGAGAAGACCATTTAAGATTTTTTAATGATTTCTGTTACTTGTAATATTGTTCATATTATTAGGCATTGAATTGTCTCAATTTACAGATTTTTGTAGATTACATATGTGCAACATTCGTTTTTTTGCCTATAGCAACACAAGATGTTTTTATAGTTAATAATTTTTATATGATTTTTAATTGTAAGCTAAGAAAATGTATATTTGTTGAGCGAGATTGGTTGCGGACACTACGTAGAGATGACACGATTTGATTGGCCACTGACTAACGGAACAACACTACTCACACTCTGAATCATCAACGGCCCATATAAATTATTTTACATTAGCAAATAAATTTACATTTAACATAAATTTATATAAGTTTAATTATATTTTTTCGTTTGACTTCATCGACTTCGAGCAAGAAATTTGATCGGATTTCGGTTAACAGGCCCTGATTTGAGACTGCATTTTAAAAGCTTGTATCGTTCAATTTGGAAACGATATTGGACAAACCATATAGGGTAACTTATATTTATTTTCTTTGACATTGTTATTTGGTTTAGTTGATCGCGTAGTAATCGGATTGTAATTAAATTAAAAACTAAAAATTAATTAGAAGTTTTGAAATGTTAACATTTATCGCGGTCAAATTTCAGATCGGTACATAAAGAGTAGAGCAAGTGTTGGTATCTGAGGAAACGCTTATGATGTGGCCTCGAGGAGTTTCGACAGCGCTGCGATTTAGGTCGCGTCGCGTCGTTCTCGCATCTAGACTTTTCGACACGACTCGCGCGCGCTCGACTCGCCGCCTCGCCTCGCCTCGCCCGCTCTAACGTTACATTGACACAATTCAACTTTTATTGTCGATTGTCGTCGACTATTGCACAAATAAGGAAATTTTTATAATTTAAATTTTGTGTTTATGGTAGTGTGGGGCGGTGACCGAGTTACTTTCGGTTCGTTACGTTTGGGAAGGTTCTAGTGTCGGCAGGCAGTGGCGGGCGGCAGCTAACGGTGTTGCGGACGACGACTCTATCGCCGGGGCCCGCTTCAAAACATGCTGACGCATCGCCCGGTTTCCGAGTAAGCGACGGGCGACCAGCGACCGGGGAACAGCGACTGACCACCTCGCCTAACAGTCCGACGTCTCGCAGATGTTTACTTGATAACACACAAAGCGACTGATTCATATCGCGCCACTGATTCATATCCCGTTCACTTATCACGTATCATTTTACGACTCGAGTGTTACGTGACGGACATATTTGTACTAGGATAGACATTGCCAAGTATCATAGCCAACAATCTAGTCATTCACCCCGACCTTCTTTGTAAACTGTGGTAGTGCAAATAATCCTAACAGAACTAAATGGTACCTAAAGTTGGATGTTGCAAACTGTAAAACTTTTATAAAGTTTATTATGAATTGTTGAACTAATATTGAGACTAAAACAGTAAACTATTAATTAAAACTAATAAATTAATCGGAACTATTTTAAAAGTTATAGTGAGTTTTATCGTTTAAAAATATGGGCGTTATCTTGTTTACAATCGACGGTAGTACGCAAATAGATATTTGATATTAATAATTCATGTGTAGGTATAATGTAACAAAGACAGATCGGTGACATGCAGTGTGGCCGCACAGGAAATCGTAAAGGCGGGCGAGGGGGGCCGTCGTGGGACGCTCTCAATAAATACAGGCGGCGTGGGGTCGGTGAACTTTTAAGCTGACAGTTAAAAAAAATAATGTGGGTTACGCTCTCGTTGCGTACATACATTCGTTGACCGTAAAAGTTGTTACGGCAAGGAGAGGCTGTAGGAGAGGAGAGGCGCTGCGGAGCCGGGCGAGGGCAACGACCTCGCGCCCTGCAGCGCGGATCGGTGCCGAAATTATGAACGACCCACAGCGCGCTATATGTCGGTCACTGAGAACAAAGAGACCCGATCTGATCGCTGCCTCCCCTTCCCTCCCCCACAAAGATTACCTGTATGTTTGTTTACCGACCAAGAGACTCCTTATACAATCAATAAGAAATAAGATGTTATTGATACTTAAAAATGATTACAATACGAATACATATATACAGTACAATTCGAATTAAAATACTCTCACGATAACTATGAATTAAATAAAATAAACATCTATTTTTAAACAAAATCGTAACCACATTTCATTTCTGAAATTCGAACAAAGAGTTAACGTGCGGCCTTGCCTCAAACACCTTCAGATAATATAACAAAGTTAGGTTCTAGTATGTAAATGTACCAGCCCTAATCAGAAGCGATCGTGAAGTTCTCGAAACGGCGAGCTCTAATTGTTGCTTTGCTTTATAATGTAAGAACGTGCCGTAATAAACACGGGTTCGTTGACATCAGTGCGTACGCCACGCGCCTCGTAGTGAGCCGTAAAAACAGGCCCGCTCACCATTCATTCAACATGTACCGTTCGCGATAGAATAGAGCGAACGACCAAAGTCGAAGTATAGCGCCATCTGGCAGCGAGTGGCAAGACTAACGAACGAATCGATGTTTAATTTCGACGCCGATAGCTGGCGCTAGTCGTAACATTTTATCTTTATTTTTCAATAACTGATTAAAATTGATTATCATAATTTTATTATTTGATTGTGTTATTTGTGATTTTTACATTTAGGATTTCCACTTTTTAAAAAGTTTTTTTTTATGAAAATTACTAATGTTGATTTTGCGCGATCAATCCTCCCACAAGGCACGATCTCCCTCTCGTCGACACACAATAGGGGAGACGGTCGCCGAGCGAAGGATATGCTTTGTCTGGGCGTCTCCGGCGCGGCGGGCAAGCTGCTCAAACCAGTTCACTTGTACACTTGCACTTCTCCGTCCGCTTCCTTGCACCGCTTTCACGCTCAATACGACCTTTGTCAAGTTACCAGTCGGTTAATGACGTATATATTTTTAATACAAATTGCCTTTAAATGGAGCGATTGTTTAAAATATGCATAGCACAGTCTTACTCATTAGTTTATTTAAAATTATACAAATAAAATGTCTATTTTTACGAGGTTATAAGGAAGCAAATCAATGCCAATCAGTCGTATCGATCTGAGCACGTATTCGTGATGTTTTTGTTGGCAACCTTCTAGTTTTGCACATTGGAGGAATATCAAGACAAGGTTAATATTTACATACATTAATTATATTTCTGGATATTTGGGTCGAATTTAGAGAAACATACCAATTATCTACACATTAAAGAATTGAACACATACAAACCGATATTCAAGAACATTACTTAAAGAAATATAGGGCGGATTTTTAACATACAATCCCACAATCACTGTATATTTTCCTTTTATCTCTTTTATGGTGTTTTCTGCTTAGCATACCATTAAATGATTCGTCTATTTAAGTCGTACAAATGTAAACAGCAGTAACTGACAGTTACGAACATTACATAAATGTGTTAGCAACATTGTGTATGAATACAAAGTACTAATAAACGTAGCAATAAAAACAACGTTGTACCGATACCGATGCGCTTGGCAACGCTGCGCCCAGACGCACCCCCTTCACCCCACGCCCCGGGCCCCTAGACGACCTTCACATTTTTTATTTGGGATAACCATAGCCGACCCGTTTTGGTTTTGTGTGTCTGTTTCTTTTTCCCATACTTGGTCACAGACTAGACTATTATCCTGCATAATTGATTTTTTAAATATAATATAGTAAATATAATAAACACATATAATCAGTTTTATTTTAAATTAAGTACGTTTTATTGAAAGATACGACAGAATTTTGTTTGCCAAATTTAGAAAGAAATGCTTAAAAATGTCTGCATTTTAATCTATTGTTTTTACAAATAGAACATTTCCCCATGCATTTATATTCCTATTAATTTACTCGATGTTACTCCTAATGAATACCTTTTAACCTTATGCATTCACACTGACCCTACACACGAACAATGAATATTTCTTTAACGCTTTATAAAACGAGATCGCCGACCGTTTCCCGTGTGATTGTTTCTCAACAGGTATCTACGAAAAAAAATAATAAAAGTTTATCGAAATCGGGGCAAGGGACTGACCGGCCGAGGTCGACAGGTACCGGTCCCAGTCGTTCACACGGTCGCTGCCGACGTCATTATTGACGCTACCTTAAAAATGTCTCACTTATAAAACAACAATGCAAATGTCAACATTATGAAGCAATTATTGTAGATGACTTTCTTATGGGTTTTTAAGTCAAAGATTTATAATATTGACCAAATATGAAGTTTGTTGTAGAAATTGTAAAAAAACTGGTATATAATTATGAGTGAAAATGTAGACTTTGGTCAAGCAGACAAACAAAGCCGGGGCATGCCGCTAGTAAAGAGATACAAGGCGATATCGTCAGTAAATAGTTATTTTTATATTCAAAAGTGTCCCGTTCGCCGGTCGTTACAGAGATTGTCTTCCGTGTATCGCGGCCTTGCTGATACTCTAGGACACCCAGAACACTTCCAGTTACAATGTCCACCGAAATCATGCACGCGGTTTTGTGCCGTACTGCATACATGTTAAAGACGATAGTCGTGCGCGGTTTGTAATCAGGATGTGGGTGTGTTTACTGCGCTCAATTGGCATGAGTTGATGGCAGTACGAGGCAGATACGAAGAAAGGTGAGCGGTCACCAAAGCTCTGCACTTCCCGCTCTGTAGCAATGATCAAGACACGTGGGATGTCTGGCATTCCTATTTCTTACACCATAAATAAATACGATACGATACGCTTTACGACGCAGTGTCAGTGCAGTGGATAATTTGACGATCTGGTTCTAATGCTGGTGAGCTTGCTGGATGGTAGCGACGAAAACATTTGAATAACGGAATATTGAAATAAGCTGGTATTCACCTTGCAGCCTTCACAGGAGTGGACGCCGTAGTGGAAGCCACTAGCCTTGTCGCCACACACGCGGCAAAGCACTGTGGTCCCGTCAAATTCTGAAACAAAGAAAGCAACACTTAATTAAACTGTTCAATTGTAACTGGCTTATTTATAACACGAAGTTATACAGCAAAAGTGTGTACGTTTCAAAGTCAATGTTGGCGTATCGTACAGGTGTCCGACGATGACGAATGTTTGCACAATTCTGCACACATTGCCGCGGCCCTTGGCGTGTCCAAACATCCTCAGTTAGGAGCCAGGTATGTATAACAAACGAGCCGCACTGCACGTGACTGTGCCGATAACTCCCTGACCTTACGTCACCGGCGTACATTCAACTGATACACGCTAAAAACCCTAATAACTCACACATTTGTGCTCCAATGTCAATGTGACCCATTGTCATTGAGGTCTCCTTTTGCGAAAAGTTTAAAATGTTTGTTAATGAATTTATTTACGTGACGTCTTAATTTATAGCGTTTCGTAGAAATGGCACGCCAGTTTCATCACGCATGTATCGCAGTTGCACGTGCCACCGCCACATAGAATCCTCGGTCGCGTGATTTATCGCACAGTTTCATACTGATTAGCGCTTTCCCGATACAGCAAGTTTACATTTGGACTAAATGTTACACAATCACCTATGGTTTGTTTATAAAACGCATTATAAACCTGCAATGAGCTCGGGTCCCGCTCATTGCTAACGCTTCGGGTGCACTTGCGTGCTCGTGACGTAATCACATTTCGTCGCGCGCTAAACTGACACTAGCTAGCGATTTTAGAAAGCGCGTCTTCACTCTACTTACACGATGTCGATGAACTTTTACGCATATGATTACATAAGTCATGAAAATTCTAGTTCGTAACGAGAGTTGACGCGAGCATACCAAGATAAACATGTTGTCTATCGCATTCATAATATAATTTTAAATTAACACAGCGCATCGGTTACATTAATGGAGTCATTAATGACTGTTTCAGCTTTAAAAAGAATACTTAATTGTTAGAGCGATTTGGTTAGTAGGTCAGAGATAGAGAGCCTCGGCCAGCACAGGTGTCATGTAATAATTAACTACACTTGAAAGTGTAATGGTCCGGGAGCGTACAAGACAGAACCGGGGTGACGACGGGCAGCGGGCGGGGGCGGGGGCGGAGGAGTCGACCAGGAAACGGGTTCGTGCGCTCCCCGACCGCGTTCACTTTCCCCTTGCGTTTGTTTATTTGTTAAGGGAGCGAGCGCGGCCTTTCGGATAGTACTTTCTATTTCTGGCGCGCACCACTGGCAGCGCGGGCGGGTCGACGCTCGGCGCTGCGGTCGCTTTCTATGGTGTTACTTTCTTTTTTCAGAAGCATCATATGGCCGCGGGCTCATCTCGCTTGCTCATGCGCGTGCGCACACCAGAGCGGATCACGGGCACAATAGAGCAGGGAAAGCGTTGCGACACGTAACTAGTGCAATTGCAAAGAATCGGTGGCGTGCAGCCATTTCTCCTCGTGTGATGCAACACGACTTATTTTTTCTCTGATCGACGCGTGCGAGAGCCACTCGTTAGTTACGTCAATTAAGAAGCGAGGAAAGTGCGCGAGAAAGTATCCACGTAACGCCACGGCACGGCACGTCGCCTCGCCCGCCCGAACTGTGTCACGGTGAACTAAGTTTGTAAATAATTAGTTTTTAGCTTCCATCGACATATTTAAAACATACGTAATCACGTTCTAATATTGTTTCCTAGTCAACGCGCACGTCCGCCGTGCTTATTTCTATAATAATAACATACCAAGTTTCTCTGCCAAGTCGCAGCCTCGTTTTACATTATTGGCAACCTTTCTTTTCCACATAATAACGTAGTAGACGAGAAGTGCTTGTAATTATAACTAAACAATCAAGAAATATGATTACACATACCTAAATATTTACAAAGTAAAACTTACTGAACTGTCAAGTGTATTTACACGATATTAAAAAAAACACAGTGAAGACATTTGATTTTAAACATATTGCCAAATAATAGGCATTATTACCAATAAAGTAAGTAAAATGCCACGATTTTCTTCACTAATGCAAGCAAAGAGGGTTCTTAATGACCTCAAATTGATAGAGTAGATAGCAATTAAAAGTAAATAACATTATAAAATGTCCATGAATAGTGGTTGAAGAAAGTAAGTGTAGTCTAAACACGAAGTGTCGTGAGCGAACTGGAGAAACGAGCTGCGAGAGAAAAGTAAAAGTGGTTGGCGAGACAGCTAGTTGCACGTCGCGTCACTCCCCCTCCCCCCCGCGGCCCCTCGCGCACATCATACATCATCAACAATATTACATGCTCAAACAAACACATAAAGAGTAACCGTCAACTCTTTTATTATTATCAGATTTCCAAGCGAAAATAATCAATAAAACGATAAGATCATTAGCGAAATCAATAAGTTCCCTATACTCAGAAGTCACCCCATTCTCTAAATAGGGTAGTCGAACCATTAATTGTACAACGTATTTCGTACAAAGCGATTTTAATTGTTTTCCGTCAAACCCTTCCATACATTCGTCACCAATTCGTTCTGCAGATGAATTCAATTCGACTGAAACATAATTAACTAAACCCTTCAATGGTATCAATTAACAGAATATTTGTCGCACAATATTAATGATTGTTGAATTTCACAAGTTTGTACAAGAAATAAAGTGTCTTTGTTATTAATATTAAAAGATAAATTCAACAAAAAATTCCATAATCAATCACAATCTCAATTTTTTTTTATTGTAAATATTTGTTCTTTTTTTTTAATTTTTCACCCTGCACAAAACTATAGTCTGTAACTTAATCCTTTTCGCGCTAAAACTACGTAACCAATCATGATAAGAAATCTCAAAAAGTACCTGGCAATAAAAAAATATAATAAATCTTCTTTATTATATTATTTAAAATTACTATAAAGGATACTTAAAAAATAATAAAAAGGACGAAAGATGCACAATTATGCATGTAGGTATTTAACACGTTCACATGTTTGTGAAAATGAAAAAAGAATAAAAAAAACCATGGAAGAGTACAAATAAAAAAAAAACAAAAAGTAAATACTTGGTCTGAAATAAAGATATCGTAAAAACAAAAACAACCTTTCACTATAACAGTAAATTGTAAACAAAAAAATATTATCGTAAATTTTTGTCTGGTCTGAAGTTAACAAATGTGTGTCGCGACGTATTACGAAGTACTTTTAAAATTTGTTGCTATAAAATTGTTTGTTTACATAAGTTGTTCATCTTGGGGCAGTGGACACCGGGTGTGAGGGAAAAGGTCATACCTATGTGAAGTTCTGGTTCCCTCTCGGAGTGCACCGGACCCATCATATTATTGTCCGTAGGTGTCGGCGTTTCGTAACGCCCGTAACTGCTGTCCGGGGACATCACTTGAGTCAAAACAATTTAAACTTAAACAATCCTCCTATCCACTTCACAACACGTAAGCCACATTCGAGCCGGTGGGCTCGGAGACACGGGCGTCCTGCGCGCTCTGCTACCGAATATAGGACAGGAGTGCATGGGCCGGGGCGCGCGGCCGCAACTCGCCAAGGATGAAGGTCGCTTGTGTAGCGTGTGTCGCCGTACGCGCCGCGTGCGCTTCGCTCGAGCTCGATCGACGAACTGAGCTCGGACCGCGCGCACTCGCGATCGCGACAACGCGAGCCTCCCCTTAAGAGTGAAAGTCTGCAAAAAGATCACCGCTCCGCGCGATACGATCGCTTCGGCGACAACGCAGCGGGCTGCGAGCAAATATCGCCTTTATGCGCTCGCGAAGCCCGTCGGTCTGAGCTTCAGTGCGAGCCTCAGCGCGCTTCGAACTCCAGTCCCCGAGGTCATTGCCGCGCCCGCGCGAGACCAATGGGAAAGGCGCGCTGACGAGCGCGGCGAGCCATTGGTGGACCGGCAGCCCGCGCCCCGCGCCCGCTCCACACCGCTCGCTCGAGTTCGAAGACCCGAACCTTGCGAGCGCTCGCGGCCAAGGTCGTGCGAGAGCGGCGCCGAGCGAGAGCCCGCCGTGCGTCCGAGCGGGACGCAGGCGTGCGTTGCGTCACACCACCAAAATATTTTTGGTGATGGAACGCGAGTGAACTTGAACACGAAATCGAGCTAATGGATGGCGAGCGCTGTGTAGGTCGCAGCGACCGCCGCGTGACGGAGTGACCCGCAGCCCGCCTGCCCGCTTGCCCGATCCCCTCCTGCCGCTGAACGCTTCCGGGATATCACACCCAAATTATGTTTACACACTACTTGTAAAACAGTTGCAACATTATTGCCTCATTACAATCACTTACTTGTTAATCTGTTTACAAATAAATAAAGAATTCTGGATTAGTAGTAATCTCTTTTACTTACATTCCTAAAAATGAATAAAACGACTGTTCAGATTGTTTAATTAAGTTTAGATTAAAAGTTAAAGGAGGTACTAATGAAAATACAGGCGACCCAATTTCTACACCGATGATGATGAAATATTAGCACCCCACATCCTCTCCATACGTGTATGAACTTATTGATAAACAAGGTCTTTATACTTATAGGTGGATAGCTATAAACACAAATGACTTAATTTTATATAACATCCCAGCTGAACATACCGTTGAAGTTTCAATCTAACCTATAAAGAGATAGAGTCGAAGATCGTTTGTAGCGAGAGTTATTTATACGAGATAAAGACGTGCGGGCAGTGGGCGTCGAGGCGGGTGAATGACCTGGAAATTTTGGCGCAGGACGGTCAAGGCCACCGGCCGCTCTGCGCCACTCCACTCCACTCCACTCAATATATTCCACTAATTTTGATTTATTATTATACGTACTATCAAAAGTTATGTAAAATAATGCTCTTTTATTAGCACAGTATTACGTATACGTAAAATTGAGCAACGTGTTTATAAATATCTTAAATGTTCCCATTATTTACAAGTTCATAATAATTGGAGTGTATTATCATCCGTTGGGAGGAAATTTAAAATGAAACCTACCTAAGTTTTGTAGAATACTATCAAAATGGTTGTACGATTTTTTTTACATGTCAATGTCAATGTGTAAATAATACCACAAAAATATTAAACAGTCAGTATTCACCCTTTTTTCATCTTAAAAAACAACAAAAAGGCTTCGAAAGTGACTAAAGGTGGTCCTTAGTTTTTAGTTTCCTTTTTTTTTTTACCTCAAATTCCAATACTTTCCCTTTTTAATGCAACAGGAAGTTTTTAAAAGGGCTTCGCAAATATCCTTCCAGTGGTAACATCGCAAAATCTAAAAAAAGTTAGGAAACGTTCCTTCCTATTTCTTATGATTGTTTTTATAAGATTGAGTAATTTTTTTCAAAAGAAAAAACTTGTGATTATAAATCTTATATCGTATAGGTAATTCACAGCAGTAAAATGGAATTTCAACTGTGACCTTTTTTATTCGACACCGTAATGGTGTTTGTAAATGGTTATTGTCAGTTAACTTTTTTTACTATTTGTTCCGTATAATTTTAATAAATGATGTTTTCTGATTTATTTGAACTTAATGTTTAATAGCGAATTCTTTAGAAGAGTTATTTTATTACTCTTTTTTTATTATTAGGAATGAACAAGATAAGGTTTCATAAAATATCAGAAATGTTTCGATTGAATGTTATTTTTGAGACATGATTAAAATAATTCGTCGCAAAGTATAATTATGTGATCAATCGTAAAAATTGGACAACAATAAATATAATAACACGACATATGTTTTAGCAACGTTTGGTAAAAGTATGAACTCAATTTTTTCCACTTCCTTCCGCTGCCCTAACTTTTTTAGATTGTGCGAATATCAAATTACACGGTTGTTTGTTGCATTAGTTACGCAATAAACAAATCTACTCCATGGTTTTAAGGTTGATACTAGAATGTATATTTTTAAACGTAGCGAAAGTCGTCAGCCGGTAGCCACATGTATTTTTGTATTGTTCACTGTGACCACAACTAAAGGGATCGCCTCACTTTTGATGATCTCGATCGATAGCACCTAGTTTTTTTGCCCATAACAAAAAGTGTACACTTAAGGCCATACTGTTTGCAATTTAGGAGGCTTCTTTTTTCCGCGTCCGGATTAAACTAAGGCATTTATTATTGGTACTAAACTACGTCATATGTTTAGTTTTTTATTTTATTTTCCGCTTTATAAGTCTTATATGTTTCTGAGAAAAATCCTGTCAAAGCCTTCGTCTCTACTAATATTATAAAGAGGAAATATTTGATTTGTATGTATTGTAATAACTCAAAAACTACCGGGC
>DVQG01000330.1:0-15703 GCA_018231605.1 Papilio ambrax
GATGTTTAATTTTTTTTCTTTATTATGAAAATTATTAATAGATTTATTTCTAATATTTCCTTTAACCAATCCAACTAAGCTCTAGGCTTGTGCTAAGATATGGTTCTTGACAATAGTCGAATGACGGGATTTGAACCCTTGACTGCAAGATTGATAGTCCATACCCCAAACCATTAAGCTATTGGCGCTTAAAAATTTAATTACAGCAAAAATTATATTATTTGTTTTTATTTTAATTGATAAAATTATTTTTATAAATAACACACTGTGACACATACTTGAAATTCATCAAAACAAATAAGCCATGACTCTTGTGTAATGTCAGCGGCCACTGGAGGGATTGGATCAAAAGGCTTGGATGCTTCATCTCTAAAGGAACTTGCACCTTTACCAGATTGTATCTTCAATTCATGAATTCTTGAATGTATATTTAACATGAATGAATTGAAGTGCACTCTAAGTTTTTCTTTAATCTAGAAATGATTAAAAATAGCCTTCATTTTTTAAACAAAAAAAAATAAAAAGAAAAGGTCTTAATTTCTTACTTACGGGGACTGTTTCATAAAAAAGATCCATTAGCATAGTTTTACCCCCACCTACACTTCCATATATGTAAATACCTTTAGGTGCTATAATTTTTTCTGGTTCTATTTTCTTAAAAAATCTGAATAAGGCATTCTGCGGTGACTGTATTGTAGGTCGATTGAAAGTTGTTACTTCTTGATAAACTTTTTGCAGATGCTGTACAACTTGTTCCTGATGGGTATCTTGACTTAGACTTTTGTTGGCTACTTTTTCTGTGTACAAATTCCAAGGACCTTCATTTGTAACGCTGTGCTCCAAAAATGGAGACGATAGTAGTCTTATGCACTGCGTACATTGCTTCCAAGGATATTTTATGATAGAATTTACATGATAATAAGAATTTTGACAAAACATACTGAAGGTTACAATTTTTTAATATAACAGTAAAATACTATAAAAATATAAACATGTAAAACACACTTTTTCTCTGGATCATTTTAGGCCATCTTATCATATTAAATGTAAATAAAATAATATTTTCGTTTCGTATCGTTAAAATATAATTTCGTAACCCATCAGCAATGATGTAAACTGATAGTACGACTGTCACTGTCACTGTCAAGATTAACATTGACATTTTAATTCGTGACACCGATGGTATTGTTTTTTATTGCAACACGTGCTTGTATAACAAAGGCAACTTACGTCATACACATGAAATATGAATTAATTTAATGCTTTACTGTAATTTTTAATGAATAAATCAAAGTATACTTCATTATAAAACTATTTCTCTTATTCTGTTTAATCATTTTACTGAGCGTGGTTCATTGCAAGAAACGAAACCAAAGATACGGATTTTCGCGCGAAATACAAACGAGCTTTAGTTTGAGTCTTGACGCTACATTACTATCCGAGATCATCGCTATAGAATAGGAGCTTTGTGCTTGTGAGCCTAAAATGCGTGCTAAAAGTGCTCAGCTATTTATTCTACTCGGGTCATTGAAAACTATAAAAGTAACAATCTTATAGATATTATTTACGTCATATCTATAATACATCGCTGGTAGTATTTTAACACGAATTAAATACTTTGTTGCCGGTTTTTGGCCCTTGTTTTATTATTTTTCGGCATAACGATGTACCTATAAATGTTTCGATGTCGGTTTAAAACATTAAACATATCGAGCTCGAAATCGAATTGAATATAAAACATTTAAACTAAGACATAGGTATATATTTAATAGAGATGCCACTTTGTAAAACTACCAAAAACCGCAACGAATCCGAACGAGCACGCGATAACAAACAATGCACAATGGATACCGCGCAACAATGAACTATCCATTATGAATACATAATTAGGTAAACTTCTTTATCTTCTCATTTTATTAGTAATATCTACATTTAACCAAATAGTTGGTCTAAATATATCCTTTGCATACATCACCCTTTTACGAAAAAGGGCATTTAATGTCAAATTACAAACAGGTAGCTTATACCTCAGTGGTGAAAGCTTTGAAAGCGGGCACCCAAGTATGTATCGATAAATTTTCTAGTTACATTGGTTTGACTATACTGAAATATCAGTTATTTCCATTTGTTATTGTTTTATAAGGCTTGTATTATTAATTGTAATAGTAATATAACAGAAATTGAGTAAATTTTAATAAAAGAGCGTTATTTTAAAGTTGATAAGCATAACCTAAAACTGAGTTTAATGTTATTGTGGGTCATGGTCGAGTCGAGAGAGCGGTAGTGGAGCGCGACACAGCAGGCTCCTTAAAGATGATTGCTCCACATATATTAATCATTTCTGGTCCATCAAGACTTCCTCTGTAAATACAAAAAACACAATCTAATATTAACACAGAGAATTTAGCATTATTCACAACTTAATTCGATTCTATTTTCTTAAATTTACTTAAACCAAACCTAAACTATTTTTTAAAATCTATTGTTAATGTGACTTTACATTATTAAGAACGTGTACAAGTACATAGGTCAAATTTACTATCTTACTTATAATTTTTCATATGTGTAATCGCAATTGCCCTCTCAACGGAGGCATGAATTGACGTTGAAGAAAAAAATAAAACTACAAATTGCAACTTGCCGAGTTAACCCAATAGTGGGAGAGGCGGCTTTACAAATTATCCCCTCTCGTCGACAATAATAAGTAAATCTTGAGAAAGCAGGATGTGGTCGAATTGAAATCGACGTCCTGACTGCATTGATGCAGTAAGTACATAATATATTGCAATCAGCAATCACGCAACATCGTCCCATCCTCTTTTTATTTTCGCCAATAGGGATGTGACTACGAATTTTTACACAAATAAATGTATCATCACTAGCCAATTAATATTATTTTTTTTTAATATGAAACTGATAACTTAGCATTTTAGGGTGCCTTAACTGTAACTCAACTATCTACCGGATCCGCATTTTATTGATGTAGTAACACAGTTTATATGTATTCTTCTGAAGTAAATTACTTAATGAAAAGGTTTAGACAAAACAATAAATTTATTATACATGAATTTCAGGAATTTAAAGTAATCGTAGCCTTTAGTGTACATTCTATTTAAACATCACTTTATGATTAAAATGAGCAATAAATTTAAAACAACCCTAAGCGAGAAAGACATCGACCGGTCGCAACGTCCTCGTCCATTTAATGTACAGTTGCTTTTTTTTCTGTCTGACTCTCCTGTCCTGTCTCCTGGAAATTCGTCGCGACGCTTTTATGCTCTGTGCTATTTTCAACGACATAATGTTAACTTCTCTGGAAAGGAGATGTTATAAATTATTGCTCGTTACCACGACTAACTTTATGACAAAGTCTGTAAAATATTATGTCTAAATTTAAATCATATATGTGTATGAGAAATTTCAATACATTGCAGTGTTTACTTGTTCGCTGAAGTCTTTTCGCAAATAAATGATGTCCTTAACTTTTTATTATTAGTAATAATGGCATTTATGTACTGGAAATATTTACACGCAATATGATCAGATTCTTTCATACTCTCCATCAAACCAAATCTACCTAAATTAAATCAGAAAATTATAAACAATGTGAAATACAAATCTGAGATTAGTTTAACATCTATGATTGACTACGTACATTACAATAAAATAACTTCTGTTTTAAAGACTCGGAAAACAAATAAAGTGTAATAAATATATCCTTCGGCCGCGTCTTTACTTAGCTTAGGTGGAGTCGCGGTCAAGCGCTGGTTTATTTATGTTTAAAAAAATGGATACTGCTGATTACGATTGGAGAAAGATCTTTCGCCAACCTTCCAATTACTACGATACTTACATGAAACTTCAAGTTTATTTTGGAATTAAACCGTATAAGTCTTTCTATATAGGGAAAAACTTTAAAATAAGTGTCACTTGTACTATTGTGGTCAATGTCAAGGTTACCTTCGGCGAACTGACCTACGGAACCTAAATTGATCTTGAACTCGCGCACACTGGCCTCAATTGTGCCCCGTCTAATGTCCCGGTTAACAACCTCTGGTGCCAAGGTGCCTGCAGTTGTTTGCATAGTTAGAGGAAGTCTCAAAACTATTAAATCAACTCGCAAACAACACCGCTATTCATGCATCCATCTCGATCTATTTATTCATTCACAAACAATCTTGTTCTTACAATTCACTCAAATTAAATCATGCTTTTTTCGCTTTGAATATTTTTCTAATGATTTATCGAATTCATTTAAACTCTGAGTATAGAAATACACGATGATAAGGAAAAGAAAAATCTAAAAGAATGTTCTGCTCGTTTGCCTCCTTCATCAATAAAATATGTCAGACTTGGGCGTCAGTGAGTACAAGCTTACAACATCCTAAAGTAAATATGTTGCCGAATTTGAAATACATACCCCAAAAAATATTTATCCACGCTGAGACTTACTTTTGTAAAAATAACTTTGTAGAATGAATATAGGGATAGTTATAAGAAATGGTTCCCTTAACCTCCAGAGTTTCAAAAGCGAGTTTACTACGTCATTGCGAAGTAATATGAAAAACTATCGCCCTATAAAACGGCTACTTAACTATAACCGCCCTATAACTTCAATAATAATGGCAATCACATAGTATTTGTTAATACTTAAAATGGTAAGAATAGTTGAGACGCTATGTATAAGATAGACATTAAAAATAAACTAGCGATGGTCGTCATTACAAGTTAGCGATATAATATTTAAACTGAGAGGTGAAACTATTTGACATTGAACACCTTATATCTATGAGGTTATCATTCAATTACTTTTTTTATTATTATATAAACTGCTTTAAAAACATATACGTACCGTGGATACCTACAGACTGAATGTCTAGGTTTCCTGTATATCAACAATCAAATGGTTAAAAGGTATTCTTCCTAAGATTAAAAGTTTTAAAATGATATGCTGACAGTCTTGCGATTATGTGTGATTTACTAAAAGGTAAAGATAGGTTATTTAGACAAGTTATTTCACAACCCTGATACACACAAATCAACTAAAATAGCTATGTCACAAAATTAAAAGATTTTTTTTATTATGAATAACGCAGCAAATAAGTGAATAGGCAGTCATAATTGGCATTAAGTGGTTATCGACTTTCCCGTCGATAAATCTATAGCTACACAAACAAGCGTCGTTCGAAAACCATTAAACTAATTTGTCCTATTATTAAGACTACGAGGGAGAGCTAACTACGTATACATGAGATTTTTTGCACAGTCAGAGGGTGGTCCTACCATGCGGGCTCAGCTGCAATACGTTTCGCACACAAGTACTCCCTATACGTAAACGCATCTCTATTTAAAATTTGCGGATGCGCTTTGCACACTGCCTACTTAAGATATCCGCAGTCTTTTATAGTCTTCATTTGAACAAAAGTGAAATATCATTGTACGGAAAATTAATTTATAATCCCACGTACCACCCACAGTTTTAACAATACCTCTATATGCACATAAATACTACATTTACTTAGTTAACCTACGTAATATTGTTCTCAACATAAGTTTAATTAAATCAAATATATTTGTGACAAAATTCCGTTTTGTCACATAAGACGTAACAAGTAAATCTAAAGTTATCAATATGTTGTACCTATTGGACTAAGCTTCCGTGGTCGGCAAACTTACGTAATTTCGGCAAAGCTGGAAATTGTACAAGGTCTGACTACTGGCGCTAACTTTATACGATTCTTTCTATCGATAATCTTATTTACGTAAAGATAGAGGTATTTTTGAACATATATAATATGTTAGTTGTTAATGATATGATATGAAATATGTCGTGATGAGTCTGGTTGAGGCGAGTGCGGTGCGCGAGCACCGTGCGGCCGGGCCGGCCATTTGCAACGATCGATTGTTTTGGCTGCTGGCAGTCACCTTAATTGCTCGTGAATCAGGACGTCTAGAGCACATTTGTATGGCACGATGTACTAATTCTGTTACTTTTCAAACAAAGGAACTGTTAACTTACAAATTTCAGAAAAAAAAAAACGTTTTAATTTATCTTAGCCGATAAACATTCTCATGGATAGTCGATGTCCTTTCGAACCTAAGATCTTATAGAGTCAAAGTCCATACTTTAACCATTGAGTTTTTAGCGCTTTAAACACAAACGGTTTTAATCGTTGAATTTGATGTTCATAGAAGTTTTTATTACTTCATCAATAGTTAACACTGCTTGGATTTTGCATGTACAGTACTTAAGAACAAATTATAGAATTATATAAGTACTTTGAACTCAGATTAATAGCATTCTTGTCTCCTCAGATAACATGACTAAATGTTACAAAACAAAGTTTAATAAGTACGATAAAACAGTCCAACGGAGTTTCATATAATTTTCAAAAGTCGAAATGATTGAGTGTTAAAGTATATACGTACCTAATTCATTATGTTTAAGGCTATGGTTCTGTCTAGGTTACCTCTGCTGTGTTGGGGCACGTTGTTAATCCAAACTATTATCGATTGTAGAAAAGATTTAACTTGTAGCGTTTCTGCGCGTTTATGAAGTTTTTCATTTGTTTCTAATATGTCTCCTGAACTCCCCTAAAAAGAAAGTTAGCGACCATAAAATTTCAATTTGTAATTAAAATTGATTATTGCATTGTAATTAAAAATATCTACATAAAAATTACTTGGTATTGTTTTTAATTTTTACACAACACCTGTGCGAACTGTAATACATTTACCTACCGGGTTCATTGTGGATTTTATATCTATCATAAAATTTAAATAAATCGCAGACAGTCTATATTTATATTTATCACTTACATAATGATCGAGAGAAAGATACAAGTAATTGCTACTTATTTAAGAACAGTAGGCATTTAAATAAAAAGGCAGCTACGATGCGCGCAATAGCATGCCGTCCTTGCTTCGTACGATAAGAAAATGTTATTTATAAAAATGACAAGTAATTCACGCCGGTTGGTACTTTTGCACCTACGCATCCACATTAAACTGTGATGCATTTGTCAGTTTGGTGAAAATAAGAACAGATACGCTCACCATTTGTGCTGGCCAGTACGCAGCTGCGTGGAACTTTCTAGAAAATGTATCTAGTATTTTTTCTATTGAAAAGAATTAGATTTTCTTTATAGTGTAAGGTGACAAACAAGTGAGCGGCCACCTGAATTCGTCGAGAAAGCGAAGCGATATACATCCACAGATGCGTTGCCTAATCAACGGTGAAGGAGACATACATAAAGAGGATATTTCCCCATCCTATGCATCTCCTCCACCGTCATATCCGTTTTCCCTTCCCACCCTTTCCGTATGAGAAAATGGGGGGAAAAGTAAGAGCCTAATATTAGGCCTAGATAACATTTCTAACTTCTCAATATATTAAAACATAAACCAAGCTATCTAAGACACAGCTAAACAATCATGACAGTAAAACGTACCTGAATAATCTGTAATTAGACAATTGTAAAAAATATTCGGAACATCTTAAAATGAGCATTACAATAATAAATATTTTTTACATATAAATGCGTAGTTAATTTAACGAGCAATATATTACAACCTCGAGATGCCACGTCACGATAACCCAATTGTGGATTATTGAGTTATTGTTTAGTTTGGACAGGATGTGCGACTTGCGGACAAAAATAAAATTTATTTAATTTAGCATAACGTGGGAAAATACTCATGACATTTAATTATTCGATTAGCTTTTTAATTTTTTTTTATTTTGACAAATCATCATCTCATTATATTATTTGTTAATGTTTTTTTGTGAGTTTGTAGACAATAAACTCAATAACTACTGAAGTAATTTAAAAAAATCTATCATCATAAGGATGCCTTATTATCCCTGAGTAACATAAGCTATAGCTGAAAAAATAGAGCTACTCTATATAACAGAAAAAGTATCGCACATTACTCTTACAATGCGTGCAAAACTTATCTAGGCTTTTGTCTCGGTCGCTAGTATTAAAAGTAGTGTGAGCAGTTAAATAACAAAACTTGAGTATTTATATGTATGTTTGTCGATAGACCCATTTTAGTTGGAATAAATCTTAGCTCTTTTTCCACACCACCTCAGGGGTAAGAACCAAGGTGCGCTTTTTTTATAGAGGTATCCCCAGTAGGCCTAGTCCTCTCTTGATATATGCACGCAGAAGTTCTCAAACCAAATAACAATTATTTCTTTAACTATTTGATACATTGTAATAGCTTACTCGTAATTATGCAAGTGCCTATTCAATTGTTTTAAATTGCTTAGCAACAGCTATTAAACAATTCTCAAAATTAGCTCCGGTATAGGTTTAGATTGTACTTATTACGCTGGCTGGAAATAATGCGGAACTTTGTTATAAAAACCAGTTAAAAATGAATGTAGACAAATCAAATTGGTCCAAAGAAACATTTTCGAACGAGTCGAGTAGTGTTGTTTTGTTGTGAGACTGTCTTTTAGTAAATGTATTTAAATGTATCTCTCCACAGCCAATCAAAATTCGGATATTGTCATAGTATACGTCGAGATTATTAGGTAATGTGTCAAGAATTGTGTCACCCAGTTACAAGAAGGCGGTGCGTTTGCACGTCGATTAAAATTAGGGTTGCTAAATTTGTCTGATTGTCTCCCAATTTAGCTTGTTATCAAACGTTTTATCAATCATATTTACATTGAAATACGAACAGGAGCATAACTTTAATACATTTTCTCGTCTATTTCTACCAATACTTATTTACTAAACTAATTATCCAAACTTCTGTCGTCGTCAATAGCAAACTTTAAATATGATTTGAATAATTTATTTGTGGTGTTTTCTATATTTCTATAATTTGAAATAATTATTATTTAGCAATACACTTTTAAACACTGTTCTATGTTACTATCGTAATCTGCTATATTAAATTAATCATGTAATAAAATTTTAATTAAAATATAATTGGCAGCCCTGAAAAATTCGCAAGGTAGCGTTGTAAGAGCAGCAAGCAGACTCGGAGTCTGTGGCAGACGCCTACATGTCGCTGTGCTGAGCCAACGCGGCTACTAGCAAAATCTCACTTTATATTCTTATCACTTGCGTAAAAATGGCAACACTACATAAATATGCTCAACAAATACCGTAATTTATTTTATAAACGCTTAATTAAATTTAATTAGTTTCGTATTAAATAATGCAAGTTTTGTTTTTACTATTATTCTTAATAGAGATGTATAATAATAGATGTCTATTTATAAACATACATAAAGACATTTTACTGATATTGTAATAGGTTATGTTTCAGATAAATCCGTCAGACTAAACAAATACCTTGTTGTATTATTATGTGATCATTCGTTTTATTTCTCTATCTTAAATCGCAACTATCTTTCAACATCGCCTTGCAGAGTTGATCAAACAGTTTTAATCAACGCACCAAAAAGTTCGTGGTGGCGGCCACGTACCCTTCGCACTTTTGAATAAATCTACAGATCATTCCCAATCATACTTCATACACAGCACACTCTTCCATAACTAAATTCATACATACAACCATGTACACATGAATAAAACCAATGCACATAATATTTGGCAAATAAGCGTGTTTGTTTCGCAAATTACGATAACGATTAACAATGCAAACAATAGTTATGAAGATCTGTAGGATGTAAATACATAGAGACAGTAACAAGGTCTTATAATAACCTATCGACAAGTGATAGACTGCAATATTATCTTATTTACTTAAGTCCTACCAATTCCTTTAACATGTTGCTGACATACAAAGTGAACTGTACACTATCGGTTTTGATATGCTAAAATTATAAATAGTCAAATAGGTCACAAGATGTTCGTGGGAATTCTCTGTTGCAAATATTTTTAATTTACCATTAAGTTCAAATTCACGGCCACGAGATTTGTTCTTCAGAATCATATATTACTTATATTTGAATGGTCACATTATAAAAATTTCACGGTTACTAAACAATAAGAGAATTTGCAAGGTTATTGTCTTTACAAATTATAACTTATCGTTTCCAGCAATAAAATTGTTTCCGTCTCAAAAGCATCCAGTTTATGCACTGCTTGTATCGATCCTATTAATTGCTCTATTCGCGCAACGCGTCCATGTTAAAATTGACGTTATCAGGAGCGGTCGAAGCCCCTTGGCTTTAGGCAGATCACATACTTGTATGAACTTAGATAGCCTCGTTTTCGCATAATAACTGATTCTCTGCATTTTTTATTCTGAACGAGCCTACGCTTAAAATTCTTGGCGATTTGCAATTAAAATAATACGCAGATGTAAATGTTATATATTTGTGAATCGGACAATTTGAGGGTGAAAAAAAACTTCAAAGTATTAAGTCCATGTAAATTTGTATTCATCGGACGTATGCCGCGTTCGCGATAGAAATCTGGACATAGTCCCATAGACAATGATACGACGCTTTGAAGTAATCATTAGCTAATTAAAATTGGCGGTGCGTGATGCGATCACGGAGTACGTTACCCACTTATAAGCTGCACACGTGCCTGTCAATGAACTCTGGGCACCATAGCGAGCAACAGTCGCTCGCACGTGGTGCCGGCGAGCGGCGCACGGCGACCGCCTAGACGTACTCCTACTTGCAAAACCTAGGTGACTCGCGAGCGTATAGCGCGGTTCTCTTTTCATTCTTTCCAATACATTTCTAACATTCTGGACAACGAAGAATGACCAACATATTACGTATTCTTTGTTGTAATAGAAACGATTCACTAGGTAATCACTACAAGATGAACTCATGCGTACCTAAGGGCATCGAACCTGGCTCTACATCAATCGCAGCCGGCTGGTTGCGCACATCGGTTAGGATACAGGTGCAGATACTAACGGGCAAATATGAGGACGTTGTCTGTGCGGGCCAGGAAGTCGTCCCGCTCGGTGTGCGTGACGAAGGTGCGCGCAGGCGCGGGCGCGTCGGCCTGGACGCCCGGTGGCGGCGGGCGGCGCTCGTAGCGCTCCATCAGGTCGGCGGGAACGCGCGGCAGCTCGCGCCCCGTCGTGTTGGGCGCCTGCGTGAAGCCCAGCTTGGCGAGCAGGCTCTCGCGGATCACCCTCAGGCTGTGCTCACGCGCGTTCTCGTAGGAGCGGCAGGTGGCACAGACGAGCGGCTCCTTGGGGCAGGTGGGGTCCTGGGCGGTGGCGGCCGCCAGCCACGCGGCCAGCAGCAGCAGGCGCGCGGGCCTGGCCCGCGGCCCGCGCGACGCGCCCAGCGGACGCATGGTGCGGCAGAGCGGGAGGCGGCGAGCGCGGCGAGCGATGTGCGGCCGCGGGCGGCGCGTGCGACACTGGCCGCCGCCACTGCGCTGCGCGAGCGCCCGGCCCGCTGCGCCCGCGCGCCCCGCCCTGCCCCGCCCGCTCGCGCCGCCTTCGGCCGCCGCACACCCTCGCGCCCTTGCCCTCACGCCCTAGTGGTCGGGAAAGCGCCGCCCGCCCAACATTTGCAATGCTACAATGTTCACAACTTTATTCTGCCAACTCCGTTAAAGTTTGTTTGGATATTTAACTATTTTTACATCTTTCATAAGCTCTAAACATGTAAAAACAATATTTAACACGCCACAAATTTTACTATTTAGGGTTATTGTAAATAATAACATAAAAATGTTTATGTAAAAATAGCTTATAAAAATTTTTATCTTAATGCCAAATTCGTAATAATATTAAACAAATGATGGTCTTGTTTTTTTCTGAAGAAATACCTACTAAATTAAATAGAGAAGTTAGTTTAAACAGATTTATTTATATACCGCACAGTTGATACAGTCGGCCAATTTGTTTTGTAAAGACTAAATATTTTGACGGAACACTAAAGAAAAGATACTTATAGCTACGTGGGCTTCAATGGCCACGCCAGCTATGCTTAATTTTAGTTTGCCTTGGAGAAAAATGCAACCACCGATGAAGCTAAAATAATTGCACATATGATGTAGATAATTTATTAACGATTATATTTCGTAAATGAAAAATAGCGCCAGAAATAAAAATGACTCTAATACTATACTATTATGACTCTAACTTACCAGTTAGTGTCCACATTTCATCGCTTTAGGTGATGTCACAATATAAAATCATTCCATTACTGTTTCAGGTAAAGAAAACAATTGCTCAATAACAAAAAGGAGGGTGATAAACTTAATAGAGATTATTTGAATAAAAGTATTATCTACCGACTTGATATCATGTTTCGTTTCTACCCTAATATGTACGGGGGTGACTTAACAAAGCCTGTCACCTCTATTATGCTCTTATCACCTGATTATTAGCAAAGTATCTTTAATTACGCCTTTGATATAAGATTTTCTTTCAGTTAATGGATCTATTCTCAGATATGTCAATCAATTTATCATATATAAGTCGAGGAAAACTATCTTCACGACATAGTATTAGTTTGAAGATAGTAGAGAGCAGTACTAAATACGAATTTTCTGTAGTTAACATGGTAAGTTACGTTAAGTTTAAGCAATAAAACCTTACGGTAAAAAGCTAAACGCCAAGAATACATATTTTAATTTGTATCTATTCTCTAAGTGTAACTTTTTTATTCTTCCAGGAAATAAGATGTTTAAGCGTTACCCGAATTTGCGGAGTTTTTCTACTAATTACTCAATTATGTATAACCGTATCTGCAATGCAGAAAACTCCCGACATGAACGAATTCACTTTGGAAAATCAAAGAACACATAGACGACAGAATTATGTTAGAAAGAGAGCGATGGAGGATGGAATGCCGACCAGTATTGATGAATCCGAGGCATATTCTGTTGATTATATCGATACTGAAACGAATTTAGACGAACTACCGTCTCTAATAGTTGATTATGCGAATATGATCAGAAACGATATTATTTTATTGGACAATGTTGAAACAAGATCTCGAAAGCGCGGCAATTTAAAGTTTAAAAGGGACGATGTAAGTAGACATCAACTTAGTAGTAAGTCACATTAACATAGTAATCCACGAAACGAAAAGTACAACATTAGAAAGAAACATCATTTCGACATATTTTCGACGCAATTGCCAGTCTTTGAAGATGATTGAAATGTTAAGTTTGAACATCAGCGATGTGACGTCATAAATGTTCATACTTTTGTTAATATCTAATGATTATGTCTCTTTTTAGCAAGTACCCTGCAGTTGTGAACGCAAACCAGACGACGTAAGTACGCCTATTATGTGAAATTCTATTATACTTTAAATACTATCATAAAGTCATATTTAAACATTACAGAACGAAAAGGAGACAACATTAATTGACTTAGGTGTGGAATATTTCCCGAGATACATTGAAAAGAAATTTTGTGCCAGTCTCTGCCCACCTTCATATAGATGTCAAGAGAGTTTATATAATGTATGTATCCTTCCTGGACCATTTTAAGTTAAATAACTCAAACAGAATATGCTGTCCTTTTCACAAATACTTTCTTATTATTTCAGCTAACGATTTTAAAGAAGAAAGGATCTCTAGAGAGGGATGACGAAATGTTACTTCATTTAGACATGCCACGAGATCTCAAGAATCATTACGTAGCTATAAGAAAGCCTATTACCACTGGATGTGTTTGTACCAGGGACTTTATTGAGTACCACTAAATTATTCTATGGAATGTCTACTGAATTGCTTTCTGAATCCATTATGTAATATATTGGTATTATAATTAATTATGTATTCTTACTATAAATAAATACCATGTCGTATTGTTTTGTGTAATAAAAAAATTCAAAAAATTAAATACATATATTTATTTATCCAATTAATACCAAATTTTGAAAATTATGTATTGAGGAGATTTATAAAAAAATAAAAACAAAAATAATATCTTCATATCTATATTACAACAAATAAATCTCATTACAAAAATTGTCTGTCCAGTTTTCGTTTGTTTTCGACCTTAAGTTCTGCTCCTTAAGTCCCACATTTGAGAGGTAACTCAATCATAAAAAAAATATTTTAAACAAAATTGTTTTATCGACGGAGAATGAAATTTAGCACTCGCGACATAACTAGCTTACCTATATTGTGTTTTGTAACACTTGTATCATACCATCTCTCATCATATAAATCTTTGGGTAAAAGGCTATTTGTTTTAAGCGCCATTAGGTAAAATATTCACGAGAGCCATTTAAAGTCTTCATTTTAAAAAAAAACATAAATGCACCTTTAATAAATAATTTCAATTGAAAGATTTTTAGATCGGTCCTAGATTAAAATTACTATATTTCTGCATACTTCATTACTTATTTCATACTTTAAATTGTGAATATGAGTCAATATCGCGTAAAATTGCGGTTGAAACAAATGACCTTTCACCCGTCGATATCATTATTTTTGAAAAAAAAAAACCAACAATAACGTTCCATACACATATTACAACACTCGAAATCCACAATTATACCAACAAATAGGTACTTCCCGTGCACAACATACTATCTTAATGACGTCACAGCATATTTGTATATTGTAAAAAGTACATTATAAATTCATCGTTAAAACACGTCGATATAAAATTTTCATACACGTAGTTAATTTTTTACCAATCGATTTGCAGAAATGGGACTTTGAATGATGGAAAAAAATTAAATACATTTTAAACGATTGTAACTCACTGCCATATTGTCTATAGTTTTGCAAAAGCGTCCATTGAATTATACTTAAGCATTAATTTAAGATAAGTACAACAATTATTTTCATAACTCATAGTTGTTTAAAAACGGTAATGAATATACAACTTTAACTCACTTTCAAACACAATAATTTTTAAAATGTTTATTTACAAAACAATTTTATTTTTCTTTAATACATATTTACTAGTTGTCTACTACTGAAAAAATGTTTGTATGTGTAATATACATTTATAATATGACTTCGTAAACATGAACGTTGCCAGATGCTAACCCACAATAGAAGATCAAAATTTTATACAAGTTCTAATAAGATCTTATTTTTAATACCGGTCAGTGTTGCCAATGCTATGGAAATTTCCGTGTTCTATGTCTACGACCGCAACCCTAAGGTATAAAGCCGAGTAAATCATTATCTTTCTTTAACAAATTAAATAGCTTTTGTATAGAAAAAATTAACAGTGATTGGTATCGGAAAAAAAATGAAATTATTCACGCCTACATACTTTGCGATTTATAAAAAACAGAGATACAAATTAACACATTTCATTTATTTTAAAAAGGTTAAAATAATATTAGGTGAAGTTACTAGTAACTAGTACTACGGGGTAGTAGTACTAGTTAGTAACTAGTACTACGGGGCAAATTACAATGTACAGTCATGTTCATTGCACCTATTCCTACAAATAACTAATTGGATAACAGAAGTGGTTCAAACAAAGGGATAATAAGAAAATAGCCGTGTACCACTAACCGACTTTTTCGTACCGATTCATTTCGACGGGTGAAAGGTTATTTGTTTCAACCGCCATTTTTGTATTGACTTATATATTTATTCAGAATAAGCGAATTTTTCTGGGTCGTTTTAAAAGGGTTTCATAAAGATCAGAACACTTTTGTGGCGCTTAAAACAATCAAATGTAGGTGTCATTTTTAAGTAGTCATGTATGAAGCGCCAAAAAATCAGCAGTTATTAATATTCAGTAGATTAAATAAAGTATGCAGAATTATAGTAATTTTAATCTAGAACCGGTCTGAAAATCTTTCAAT
>DVQG01000331.1:0-15702 GCA_018231605.1 Papilio ambrax
TCACACATATCTTTGAATTTCTTCGCCGATATGTGCAGGTTGCATCACGATGTTTGCCTTCACCGTAAGAACGTTGGGTAAATTATGTACATATGGAAATTCTAAAAATCGAAAATCACACATGATACAGCGGGATTCGAACCCAAGACCTGTTACAAGTCTAGTGCTTAAACCACTAACGACCGATGCTCTCGGACAGATTGTATATTGGATGAATTCACAAAGTGACGTGTTCTCACGATCGGTCGGTGACATAAATAAGATCATATGCGATACGCCAAGTCTAGTCTTGAACGCACAAAACCTGTTTATCTTCAATATGCTAACTTAAACACGACAAGAATTGATATATTAATCTTGTTCTATGTCAGAACGCATTAATTGCGTTTCCGTGGAGTACAGTTAGTTGAAATATTATGCAATCCGGATTAGAATAGATGCTGAAAATAAATTTTAAACTCAAATCTTGTTTCGAATTCCACAAACGTGCAGTAGTTTTTTTAAAGTATTTGTCTGTGAAACTTTTCTTATAAAACTTCGAGTATCATCCAAAAGGAAAGATTAGTTAAAAATTAACTTTTCAGTTAGTTTAAAAAACCAAGATCCTGACTAAAATTCTTTAAAAATGATAATTTATCAATCATAACATCTGATGTCATCACTTGTTAAACATTTCGCATAAAAATAATAGTTACTCCGTTCAAAATGTAAACAAAACTGACCATCACAAAAACTAATCAAGAATTCTTCAAACAGGTTTTATTACTGTAAAATTTTACTTTTGTAACACTTAAGTCTGTCTCTCTTTTCTTTAAAATGAACGAGGGGGATAGAAACATTGAATCAATACGTTTCGACAATCAAAGCTTACAGTTACAATTTTTTTCTGAAAATCTTAGTAGACTTTTGTTAAGCATACTTCATAGTATAATATTATAAATGGCAAAGTTTAGATGGATGGATGTTTGTTGAAATTTATAGCGTAAACGGCTGAACTGTTTTCGATGAAATTTGGTCTAGATTTAGATTGTCTGGAACAACACATAGGCTACTTACTTTATTTTTTTTATTCTACGCGGACGGAGTCGCTGGCGAAAGCTAGTTTATTATTATTTCCTTCAACCATTCCAACTAAGCTAGGCTTGTGCTAAGATGTGGTTCACGATAATAGTCGAATGGCGGGATTCGAACCCTCGACCGCAAGATCGGTAGAAGATAGTCCGTACCCTAAACCATTAGGCTATTGACGCTTAATTGTATTATTAAATCTATATTTTTACCTCAGAATTATCAGAGTCCCTGAAAGAAAGGTTGTAGATTGACATACTCCGACTGGTTGAATCGTTTCTTTGTGTGTGGTGATGTATGAGATAACACTAACGTCCTGTTCACATAATCATATAACTTAATTAAGAGGTTGTAGGATTTATTTAGTAATTTAAATAGTAATATGAAGCCAAAACATTTAGGCTTATAAAATCTCATGCGCCGATCCCATGTAAATGTGATAAAGCCAGGTAGATAAGTTAATGTAAGGGGGTAGTGCAAGGGTGGCGAACATTATGCGTCATTTTTTTTAAGAAACATTTAATGCGGTCTTAGTCGTGCCATCGAATAATTTTACGATTGCTTTGACAAGTCCATGGTGCACCTATTTTATAATTTTTTGATTATCGACGGATCAAAAATATGTCGTGTGCCAGTGGTTTGCTACCCCTGGAGTAGTGTAACTTGTGTTCGGCAGCGCCCCCCAGCGAGGAGGTGCTGATGCAGAACACGCTGTGGCCGGAGCAACGCAAGCTGTACGGGCACGGCCACGAGGTGTTCGCGCTGGCCGCAGCCCCCGCCGCGCCTCTCCTCGCCTCCGCCGCGCGCGCCAACACGCAGGAACACGCAGCTGTCATTATATGGTATGAACATGTTTAATACCACTGGAATATTATAAACAAAACTAATTTAGCTTGACCTTTTTAAATATCATAGCGATCAGAGATGAATTGTACACATCCCTTACATATAGATACATAAATTGTGTTCTGCAACTAGTGCGGAGTTAAGGTATTTCAACATGTTTGAAAATAACTATTAGTAAGGATGGAAAGAGAAAAAAGATTTTGTAGGAGAAGGGATGTTAAGAAGGAGGACTTATTTAAATTAACTATTCATTAAAATGACACAATTTTTTAACGCATTGTAGTTGTCTATGGTCAGTATCAACTTGGCTATTTGATGTACTATACTTTTTTAATTTTAACTTCATTTTCCTTAATTCTAGGGAAACGACAAACTGGCAACAAATACAGAAGCTAGTATCTCATACGTTGACAGTAACCCAGCTTGCGTTCTCACCGGACAGCAAGCAGTTACTGTCAGTGTCCCGCGACCGAAAGTGGACCTTATATCAACGGCAGCAAGGCAAAGATACGTTTGAGATGTCAGCGTGCACAGACAAGAGTAACGGTGTCCATACGAGGATCATCTGGTGTTGTGCCTGGGCTGGGGATGGGGAGGTATTCGCTACAGGGTCTAGAGATGGCAAGGTATGAAATAAACAATTAAAAGTACTATAATCTTAACATTATAAATGCGAAAATTTAGATGGTTGGATGTTTGTAAGAGTTTGTAGCCTAAACGGCTGAACGTATTCAATGAAATTTGGTGTAGAGGAGAGTATGGAATACATACACTTTTTTTTAATTCCACGCAGACGGAGTTACAGGCGAAATCTAGTATAACATGATTATGAATAAAAGTCTTAATATTTGCTTTATTCTTTCAGGTTTGTGTATGGCATAAAACGGACCAATTAAGTGCAACATCATTGAGGTACCATAATCTTTGCGGGAAGCCACTGGAACTAGTTAACACGTCTGTGACAGCGATCGACTTTGCACCATTCACAGTCGACGATAAACGGATACTTGCTACAGGTTTTGAATCTGGTGTAATCAGAATATACAGCTTTTGTATCGATGGATGGTGTTTGTTAAAAGAATTGGATAATAGGTATAACAGTGATAAAAGTACAAATTATTATAAAGCTTTCTTGATGTCGATTTTCATAAAAATTGTTTTTTCCAGCGCTGCTCATCATTTAACTGTTAAAAGGCTAATGTTCAATCCTAAAATGACGGAAAGTGAACCCAACAAAAGGGTGCTATTGGCAAGCTGTGGAAGTGACAACTTTGTGAGGATACACAATGTTATTGTATCTATTTAGAAATAAATGTATTTTTTGTTAATATGTTTTTATTTTTTTCCCTTTAAAATGTAAGAAAAAGCATAAAATTCGAGTGCAGTTAAGTAGCAAGTTTTCTCCTAATTTTAGCTGAAATAGTATGTACGTTTGCGTACAAGTTTCTTTCATTCAATACAAAGAAAAACAGGGACTTTATGAAAATTACTGTTGTTCCTTAATTTCCTGTAGCCTATTTTTTTTTTAGTTTAAATAAAAGCAAATACCAAAAGACATTACGGTCTACTCTTGAGTGATAAAAAATATATTCTCTCTGTGGCCGAATAAAATTGCGGGAATTTTGACAAGTGACAGTTGGGAATGACATTTTGGCTGTATGGGATTTTAAATAATTTTTATTTATTTTGAAATAAACGGGCCCGAATGAAAGGTTTAATTAAGGAGTATCAAACACGCGATCACAATGCCTGAAATAATGATATCTGGCATACCAGTCAGTTTTCCTTTCGAGCCGTATGAAGTGCAAAGAGCGTATATGGAAAAAGTGATTGAAAGTTTACAAAACAATACCAATGCTTTGCTGGAGTCACCGACTGGAACGGGAAAGACCCTAAGCTTGCTGTGTTCTTCACTAGCCTGGTTGTTGGTGAAAAAGGCCCAGCTCCAAATGAATGCACAAGTAGGTAATTTCTCGGATCATAGCGGAGGCGGTTTCAGTGGCAATTTAAAGGAAAGTTTAAAAGCAAGTGGCAAATCTAAAGATAACACATCATGGGGTATGCCAAAAATTATTTATTCATCGCGAACACATTCACAGTTAACACAGGCGATGCAGGAATTAAAACGATCAAGTTACCGACATGTAAAAGCGGCTGTGTTGGGGTCGAGAGATCAAATGTGTATTCATCCAGAAGTTTCTAAAGAGACTAACAATATGAATAAAGTGCACATGTGTCAACTGAGAGTTAAAGCAAGGACTTGTTTCTTCTATAACAATGTTGAGTCAAAGAAGGAAGATAGGTCAGTTAAAGGAGATGATATATTAGACATTGAAGATTTAGTCGGTGTAGGTAAAAAGTTAAAATGCTGTCCATATTATTTATCCAAAGAACTTAAACAAGATGCTGATATAATATTTATGCCATACAATTATATATTGGATCCAAAATCGAGAAAAGCAAATGGTGTGGAACTCCTAAATAATATTGTGATATTGGATGAAGCTCATAATGTGGAGAAAATGTGCGAAGAGTCTGCATCACTACAGATCCGCACAACCGATGTGGCTTTGTGTATTGATGAAGTAACACATGTTATGAAAAGTTTTGTTGAGAGCAATGAAGAAATGGATGCAACTATTGATAATACTACACCAAAAGATTTTACTTGTGATGATCTGTGTATTTTGAAAGAAATGATGCTTGCATTAGAGAAAGCTATAGATGAAATTAGTGTAGGTAGCGAGGGAACTACCTACCCTGGTAGTTTTATATTTGAGCTTCTATCAAAGGCCGAGATCAAAGATCATAACCAAATGACAGTCATCACTTTAATTGAAAATCTAATCCAATATCTGTCCACAGCTAATGCATCACCATTCCAACGGAAAGGTGTGGGCTTGCAGAAAATTGTAGATTTGTTAAATGTTGTCTTTAGTGGTACCACACATGCTTATAAGGAGCGTGTGAAATTATGTTACAAAGTGCATATAAGTGTAGAGGATAAAAAGAACAAAAAGTCTGATAGTTGGGGCACTTTAAAGACAACCAATACTAAAACTAGTGAAAGAGTTCTCAGCTATTGGTGTTTCAGTCCCGGTTTTGGTATGAAACAATTATTGGAACAGAATGTTAAAAGTATTATTTTAACCAGTGGCACTCTTGCTCCTTTAAAGCCCTTAATATCTGAATTAGGAATACCAATAGGTGTTTTATTAGAGAATCCACATATTGTGAAATCAAATCAGATATGTGTTAAAATAATTGGTCAAGGTCCAGATGGTACACAACTCAACTCAAATTACCAAAATAGGGATAATCCAAAATATGTTTCATCTTTAGGTAGAACAATTTTAAGTTTCTGTAGAGTTGTACCTGATGGAGTTTTAGTTTTCTTTCCATCTTATCCGATTATGTCCAAATGTCAAGAGATGTGGCAAAATGATGGAATCTGGTCTGGCATCAATAACATTAAACCAATATTTGTTGAACCACAACGAAAAGACACATTTAATGCTATTATAAACGATTTCTATAGCAAAATAAGTGATCCTAGTACCAAAGGAGCTTGTTTTATGGCGGTGTGTAGAGGAAAGGTATCAGAAGGTTTAGATTTTGCTGATATGAATGGAAGAGCTGTTATAATAACTGGACTACCCTTTCCACCATTGAAGGATCCGAGAATTATACTCAAGAAGAAATACTTGGAAGAACTTAGAGTAAAAGACAGAGAATACTTATCAGGTGACGAATGGTATGCTTTAGAAGCAACAAGAGCTGTTAATCAAGCTATTGGTAGAGTTATCAGACACAAAAGTGATTATGGAGCAATATTACTTTGTGATAGTAGATTTAACAGTCCAAAGTTAAAAAATCAGCTCTCCGCTTGGCTGAGGGATTACATAAATTTATCAAATAAATTTGGTGAAACTGTGAGTGAAGTTTGTAGATTTTTTAAGAATGCGGAAACTTCTTTGCCAGCCCCAAGATTAAAACCACTTCTACCTCTTGAGAGCAATGTTAACTACAAAGAAAGTACTGCATCATCTAGTGCTTCATTTCCTTTGGCAAACACAAGAGTGATCAATAAAAACCCTCAAAACAAATCTGTAAATCAATATCCAAACTCTAATGAAGTGTATGCAGATTTTTCTATGGATTTTTATAAGAACGCTCAAGCATCAAATTATTTAAATGAATTTCGACCTAAAGAGACTAAAGACCTCTTCAGTGCATTAGATTGCAGTAATGATTCTGTTAAAACAGAACCACAATCACTGGTTACAATACATAAAAGGACTGCTGAAGAAGTGAGTTTAAATACTATTGCTAAAAAGAAAAAGTTAAAAATCAAAGCTTTTGGATTTGAAGAGAACCTTACAAAGAGCAGTGATAATAGTAACATAGAAAGAGTTGCTCCCGAGTCTCTGATTGATTTTGTTAAAGAAATCAAAGTGTTATTAGATGGGGAGAAGTACAAGCAATTTCAAATATCAATATCAGCATACAAAAAAGAAGGAAATTATGGCATGTTATTGGAGACATTGATTGGTTTATTTGAAAGTACAAAGTTATTTTACTTATTCAAGGGCATGAAGAGATTTCTAAAGGAGGAACATAAGCAGGAATTTCAGATATATTGTGATAATGTTAAATTGGACAGATGATTTATTATGTTCTGTTATTAAATTATTTGTAAAAAAAAACTAGATGTAAAATCAATAAATTAAGTTAAATAAATCAATGACATGAATACAATTAAATAAAATGCTGTTTATAACGATTTTTTTATTATCTACATTTAATCTAGATTATTACATTTACTGTTCATTTTTAGGTCTTGCATTAATTTTATCAGCAATTTCAACTGAATTAATTCTCAGCATTGTTTGCTGAGCTCTTTGGAAGTTAATCCTCATGAATTGCTTCCTTCTCTTCTTCTTGAAATGTACGCGAGTGTGCGACAGTCCTTTCGAGATAATAGTGGCGGTGACAGTTACTAGATCTGGCTGTACCAGGGGTCGTCCAATCAATGAGAAATCTTTTGTTGCTGCTAAAAGTACTTTTTCTAATTTTATCTGATCACCAATATTCGGTGGCCAGTATCCTTCGACTACAAGCAGATCGCCGTCACTCACCCGCCACTGTTTACCCAAGAGATGAATAATAGCAAAGTTCCGAGAAGGTTTCTCTGCGATTATTCTGTTGCATGTATCTATAACTTCTTTCGGTGTATTAATAGTTTGTTGCTGAGCAGGAACAACATTTGTAAGAAGTCTAGACAAAATACCCCCTGTAAAAGAGATACGATGTGGTATTCTAATGTGAATTATGGCAGAAAAAAATTATATATGTTGCTTACCATTACTCCCGCTGAAAATGTTTACAAGTCTTTGCAAGCCTGTTCTAATTAAAGACATTTTTAGGAAAAGTAATCTTTAGTTCTTTAACTGTTCTTGCAGATGAGTTCTTATTACATATCAGGTCTATTTATTTTGAGCAAAAACATAACCTCTCTACAGTTGACAGATGTGGACAATGACATAATGGCAGGTTGACAGAAACATTGCGTTCCGTTATAGCCTTAACGTATTAATAAATATTTTGTTTTACGTAAAGAGTACTGTAAAATTACGTTCAATCATATTAAAGAAATTAATGAACATTTACATTGTAATGTTTGTTTTTTACGTCACTATGCTACACCTATCGTAATGGCAATAAATATCCTCGATCCGTTGCTGTACCGATTCATGTCGGCACTTATTTGAACATTTATGGGCTCAAATTGGGCTCTCGTACTACACGCGTAACAACGCAGGGTGCGAAGGTCTCACGGTGTTGTGCCTTGGCACCCGAAACCTACTTGTACGGCACACATGGTTTTCAAGTTATTTTTGTAATATATCTGTGGACAACGCAGTGGATGATATTGTATAAACTGCGACTTTACGCTATGTTATGTGGTGTACGGTGATGTGGTTGATGTCCTACACCGAAAATTAACTAAATTTTAATTGTCTGACTATAAATATAACGCTATAGATTAAAACTGGTGGCAGGGCTGTATGTACAAAGTTGCTATCGTCTACTTTCCTAACTACTACTACTACTCGAAGTAGCCCTTTCTCGGATTGTTGAATAAAAAAATTAAGTGTAGCTAGCCGAGTACATGTCATTAAAGTAACTAGTGAAGTTCCGTTCACTAGGGTAAAAAATAAACTACATTTCATCTTTACTTATCATGAAACGTAATTCTGTGTACACGGTGCAAGAATCGGGTAAACTATGCGCTGTTTATTTTTCATAAAAGAAATAACGTTTTGTATATATTGCAGTGACCGTAGTTCGCTACAGACAAGTACTTGGAGCAGCGCAGTGCGGTAAAGGCAGTGTTCGCATTGAAGCTAACATTAATTAACAAAGAGCCAACACTGCGTAAAAGTGCAGAGGCGGCTCAATGCGAGTGTGTGCATTAGTTAGCGTGGTACATTCAGCGACGTGATATGAAATTATTATTTGTCTGCTCCAGCTGTACTTTTATCTATCTCCCGCTGGTTGCAGAGATTCTTTGTGCAAGTTTTAGCGGACTAAAGTTATAATATATTATGAGGTTGTGTTTGATCATTGAAACATTAAGTGGCCTTATTATCTTTGTGTTCCTTTAAATATACTGAACAAAGTGATTAACTTATTAAACTTTACACACCTCAGACGTCAAGCAATATTATGAATTTTGATGCAGATTTACTGAATTCTGTTATCGCTTGACATAGTCTGCTGGCAGATATTCTAAATTCATAGTATAGTATGTATATCGGAGCATTGTTTGTGTCAAAGTGGCACTGCATTACCGAGACGTTTCAGTTAACAAACGTCTGGGATTTAGCCCTATTAAATATTATCAAAGGGATCGTAGCGAGGCGCTGCGCTACCTATGCTGAGATCGTTAATTGGATGACCAATCTGAATACATTTGCCTGATAATTGATTCGGAGGGCGGAGTGCTGTGTCCACTGCATTGTATTTAGTTTCAGCTTTGATGATCTGCGGTCACACTTGTAATCAATTACTATTATGTGGTAACAAGAACAGCGTTGACTACAAAACCGTTTGTAACACAGACTTGTCAGGACCTAACATTCTGTTTCATTGGTATCGTGAAACTCATTTAAATAATTTTTAAAAATGTATAGTTACTTATCCATCTTTAACTTCCCGTCCTTATCCAATATGCTACTTTATTTTGTCTACCAGTAATTAAGAAGTGAGAGGTGACTGAGATGACGGATCATACAGTTGTTTGGAGGACAAAAACCTTGTGCGGCCTTATGGGTAAGACAAGATAGGAAGCATGACGATTTCTTTCTACCAGAAGTCAATAAGCAAGAACGATAAATTTAAATTTGTTGGAGAAGAATTTCTGACGCTTAAGCTTCTGGGTACGTAAATGATTGCTACGTTTTAGAAGTGATATAAAGTTCTCTCCGAATGAGAGCTTATAAAGACAAGGAGAAAGCTTATCTTCGCCTGAACTTTAGTAATGCTTCATGAATAAAGGTATACTCAGTTTTAAAAACAAAAGGATCTTATATATACAGTTAATAAAAAAAGTCTATCTTTATTATTTTACTCGATTCAGAGAAATTTCACAATTACAGCGAATATGTGGAAAATGCAAGAACATTTTCCATCCAACGTAATAACGAATGTTCTTCTAGGTATCGGGGAATATTCAACTAATTATCTTTTGGTATTTTTCGTTGTAGATCGTATTGTATTACGTGCTACGTAAACATGTAGCAATTCGTAGAACGTATCTACGTATTGTAGAAAGATTACATGGAAAAATTAAAAAAATAAAACAAACCAAGTAAATCTGTATGTCGACTAAATATATTTTAAAGTTGAGAACAGAGCCGACGTCGTAAAGTTGTTATATAAAAGTGAAATAAAATTGTGCAGCCGTCAAGGTAGCTTACCTGGGCTCCATCATCGAAATCCCGGTGCATCGCTTTCCCGGCCGCGTGCTGCGCGCTCGGCTGTGTCCGGCGCGAGTCGGGTGGAGGGGCGGCGGACAGGGGGGGGCTCGTTGCCATGGCGACAGGGGGCACGCGCCGCTCTCGCCGGCCGCAGCTGAAAATAAACACGAGAAAGAACTTCGGGCCGGAGCGGGAGGGCCGCGCGCACTCCCTGCGGCCCAGCCAGTCACGTGACATCCGCCCAGAACTGTGCCACGTTTTTGTTTCAGCTACAGCTATTTTTACAGTATACTGAGGAAACTTATTCATTGCTAATTAGAATGATGTTCGCTCGGGCAAAAATAATCAGTTTTGCTAATGCATAATAGTTAATGGTCTTATTAAATTTAGGCTCACATTGGTTAAAAAAAAATGGAAAACAGGTTATAAATAATCTTGATCGACTATTGCTTACATTAGGATTTTAAAAATAAATTTATATAAGTTTGAGAAAAGTTGCGGCAGTGGGGAGTTTGTGCGAGCCCGCTCGCCGGGCGCGGGGCTCACCGCGGGGCCTGTGAGCGGAGCGGGCGGGGCGCAGGGCGGGCGGCAGGGCGGCGGGCGCAGGGGGCACGGACGGAGGGTCACTGCGCGCGCACCGGTCGCGCGTCAGTCGCTGGGCGGCGCGGGCCGGCGCACGGTCGATAGCTGCCGCGGGCTCGGGCACGGCCATGTTGCGCGACGCGTGCACGCGCAAGCGGCCTCGACGCCTCGTGTGAGTGTTGTCCTCTGTGGACGCTCGCCCTCGCCGTCGCCGCAGCCGGTGAGGCGTCTTGTGCTTTCGGTTAGTATCCAAAGCGCTCAAGAGGCTGACTTAGCTATCGTCGGATTGGACTCGTATGACGTTAAGGTAAAAGCTCCTCGAAAAGCTGTAGTGAGAAACTTTTTCGCGACTTTCGTCGGCGGCTGCGGGCAGGAGGCAGGCGGGGAGTTGCCACTGTTTGTGTTCCCGCAGCTACGCCGGCACATCGCACGTCGCATCAAAAATTATACATTCATTACTTTCGAAAAAGTAGGTTAGTAACATCACGTGTTCATTCGTTCGTTCAAATTCATCTCTTGAAGTAATACCTGTGTTAGGGATGTTTAAATGAAGTATTCTAGCGCTGAGGTTTGTAAAATGTTTCAGAAATAAAACTTTTAAAAATCTCTTTCTATTTTCAAAAAGCTGTCCACGGGGCATACAGCCTTGCTGCAAGCCATTTGTATGAATTCAAACTTTTAGCCCGTTAAATTGATTTTAACGAGTTCCGGCGGCGCTTTAGTTACTTAGTACTTACTTAGGTCAATTACGTGCATAGTCCAAAGATCATCTAAGCTGCAACAATCAAGACTGAGCGCTCAGACAGACAGACAGAAAATTTAATGGACTTTTGATTGTTTGAAGTAAAGGGTGCTTGTTTAAAAATAATTAATTGAAAATTTTGCTTTTACTCTCTTCTTGAAGTCCTATTGCTCGCCATACAATCTTACAGTAACTATTAAATTAAACCAACCAAACACGTTTAATCAATATTTTTATAAGTTATGAATCGAATTCAAATTAACAATGATGTGATACCTATTATTTATTGTAACATTCTATATTATGTATAGCAAGACCTTTCTAAAACAAAAAATAAAAAAACACTTTATGGTGGTCCGACGGTGGAGAAATTACAAAGTAAACGGGTAGCGAGTTATAACTACATAGATTTTCTGTGATCATAATAATAATCATCTTCTAGAACCTTTGAACCTTTTAACTGCATATTTCCATTGCCTGTATACTTCTATACATTTCTACAAGATTGAATATGGATGGCAACAAAGGTAGAGGAAGACCGAAGAAAGTATGGTTGAATGAAGTGATGGATTCCGTGAATTCAGATATGACGCCCGATAGACCTATGGAATAACAGCACATACTGTGGGCATGTTGAAGATGAATTAAATTGTCTCATGACTTACATTTTATGTTACGTGGGTTATAAGCGTTATTGTGTCTATTTGAATTTCGCAATTTTTGGGCTGATAGATGCAGTTGGTTGTTATGGTGAGGATTGGAACTAATGATAGAGATAGTGATAGACACGTTTAATTTGGACCTATCTATTTTTAGAGATCTGTGCTTAAACTATGATACGTGACGATTACTTTCTCAACTGTAATTTTCACTCTGAAGGACTAATAAATCAATTTTTATTAAATAAAACTGGAATCAACGAAGCAGTAACTAAGTTATAGTAGAGTAAGAGCGCAGTCTTAGAGTGGTTTGCATTAGATTTATGGACTCGATAAGTTATAGATGTGGCATGGAGCTGCGGAGTGCAGAGCACACAGGGATGAGATACTTAACATATCTAGAGGTTCATGCCGGCGGGTCTATTATCTTAAGACGGCTCACACTAATGTAAACTTTATAGAGTACTTTACAAAGTGCATTATTACTTGAACACTAGCCTCTACTTCGAACTATATCATGTCAACAAACAATATCGGTACGAACAAGTTTGAAATTTGATAATTTTAGGAGTATAAATAATAGTGATTCTGGCTTTTGGGAAGTTTTAGAGGAAGAAAGTTAATTTTGAAGTGAAAAGATGTACAATATACTACTTATTTATCTGCATTTATAAACGTATCTTGTCGGAAATCAGTTATAAATTTCTGTTCTGCAGCATTTTTGTTATCAAATAATGTAATCAAAACATTTCTATTATTATTATTACGAATACAACTCAAGCCATAGGGAAATAAGAACGCTTCGCGTAAAATAGATCCTCTAGCAACGCAAAATCATAAAACCTCTTGTAAAATAGTCCCCCTTCCCTCTTTCCCCGACCCGTTGAGAGTCCCTCGGGAATCCCCGTCCTGGCTCCACTATGATAATAAACTCCACATTAAACTATGCCCCTTAATTACCGCAATAAAAACGCTTTTATAAACCGCTAATTTGTTTATTGAGCCGTTTAAACGGAAGTGGATGTTAGGAAGTTTTTAAAACGTTCGAGGGAAGCTTCATAACTCGACAACCGTATAACATGAATGGTTCGGAAAAACTTAAGTTTATAATACGTTTAGTTTAAGTTACAAATTCCTTTTTTAATCCAATCAAACATTTATAAGGTTTTGAAAAGCTGTATTAAAAATAAAATAAAATAGAGCCTTACAATTTTCTGCTTTACTCGAGATAACTGTTACTACGTATATAAAAGTAAAATGTAACGAAATTAATTATTTTATAGGTACGTCTGTCTGTTTAGCGTGAAAATATACAGAGTAAGCTCTAGGGTATAACGATAAATTGAAACAGAAGTGAGCTTAGACTAAGTAGAGTATGTTATTTGCCTTTTAAATTAACGAATACGAATACGGGAATATGTAAACTATGTCCTATTTAATGAACTAATATTGCTAAGGTTTTAACTCCAATGAATTAACCTTGAAATTGTAGCACCAAAACGACTAAGGATCGTCAAGCATTAGTAAAGTTAACGATTACATAGATTGAAATCACTGTGTTAATTTTTTTATCTGCTACTTAACTTAAACAGTTAATAAACTGATGAAACTTTGATATTAAAGCTTCTAAAATTAGACATAAATGTTAAATACTTTAATTAACAACATGCATACAAGGAAATAACCGGAAGTGGAATTAATGTAGGTCATTAGAATTTTGGGGGCAGTTTCGGTTGGCGCAGCCGCAGCGCCCCGAGATATGCCTTGAGAGCTTTCAGTCGTTACAGCCTCCCATCTGAAAAGCCTTAAGCACTGGTACATCAACTATATATATATGTAATGATGAAAACAATTGTGTTACAAACAAATGGTTGGTGGAAAATATTTTTTTTTTCGTACAAAAATCTTATACTAGTACAATTTTTCCAGTATTGCAAAAATCACTTTATGATAACAATTGTTAACGATAGTATACATATGGTACAGTATGGATATTGTGCAATAAACTCGTTAACGAGGATGTTTAATTAATAGGTAATTATCAGTCAAGTTATGTTGCGTCGCGTCGTAGCACGTACAGAATGCGCTACGAGCGATACGGAGCTCGTAGCATTTCACACGGGTCAGAGGCTCGTGTTAATTTACTTTTGTTTCAATGTGCAATTATCATTGTACTACTAAATTATTACTTTAATATTAATTAAATGAATAAAACAAAAATTAACTGTGTGATATTTGAAACACCATCGAAAATCCGCCCTAAACCCAAAACAGTAAATTTTAAATAAAGTAACAAAGTGTTTTTAATGTACCAATATATTAAATTAAATCACATAAGTATAATCTCGCTCGTTTTGTCGTAATACGACAAAAAATGGTTTCGATTATATGGTTCGCTCGAAGTTAGTCGGGTTATAAATAGGGCAGAGTCGTCGGCGAGGCCAGAGTAACGCCTCGCTCTATTTCCGGCGGCCGTGACGTCACAGCTGTGACGCAGCACCACTCCCGCCACTCGCACTCATTTTTACAGACTTCAAACACGTAGGAGGTCTAAAACTGTCGTGTTTTAGTAGTTACTTTGCATTTTTTTTTATTAAAATGGAAAATATTTTTTTAATACAATGATAGCGGGTAAATGCTGAATTGCTTTATTTCCAATTTTATATATGTATTTTTTTCAAGGAGCATCTTACTATAAATGTATATTTTATTACAAAAGTATCTAAGTTAATTCTAAAATTAATGTAATACGATTGAAGTTAAATTTAAATGGATTTGTAAACTAAATGATATATGAACGTATGTATGTTTGTATAAAACGAAAACATTTGAGTTAGAAAAAACCAAACAATACAAAATGCTTTGTTAAAACATTTACTAAATACTGTTAAAAACGTTAAATTCAACGGAGTGTGAATTACAAGCCAATGTTTTGATTGTCATTTACCAATACATTGGCAAGATATACTAGCCTTGAAACTGTCCAGTGCCATGTGTAATTATTGTAAATTACTTATCTTACTAATAGTAAATGTGAAAGTTTAGATGGATGGATGGATGTTTGTTAGAATTTGTTGCCTATACGGCTGAACAGATTTCGATATCTGGAAGAACACATAGACTATTCACTATTATTTTTTTCAATTCCACACTGACGGAATCGCGGGCGAAAGCTAATTGTTCATATTTTACTCAATAAACTGATATCTTCCCATTTATATACTTCTTACTAATATTATAAATGCGAAAGCTTAAATAGACGGATGTATTGACGGATGGCTATTGTTACTATGAATACCAGAACGGCTAAACTGATGTCACTGAAAGGCAAATGTAGATCATAGGCTAGTAATTAAGTTTTCTCTTAAATTCAAAGGGCAACAGCTAGTTGTATTGATAAATCACATAATTTAAGTGTGTATTTCCTTTCCTATTACATATTTATCTTAAATAAAAACGTTACCTTTATATTTCTGTTCATTTAACACACAAAAGAATTATTATTATCATTTTCTTTATCGTAGCAAAGGTTTACTATCGTCGGTATGGCAGACACTTTCTCTTTCAACGGCCGATTAAAACCGTCGCGCCCGTGACCTGGTGAATGTCTATTTCCGAACTGAACGATATATTTATAAAATGAACTGTCATCATTACACTATAAGAATTTGCTACCACCACCACTACTAGTATTAAGGTTTCCTAATTCATAGAAACAGAAATACAGTGGTAGTGCCCGCTTTAACATCTGCGCGCGAATGGGCCGGTTCGCCCGGTGTAATACCACGACCACACAGAAAACAGGCGTGAAGTGGAAGCAATT
>DVQG01000332.1:0-15696 GCA_018231605.1 Papilio ambrax
CCATAAGCACCAGACCCTACAGGTGTAAGCATCTGATATCGCTCGGGCACAATCCATTCTGTTTTATTGATTTCTACAGTATGGAATCGTGGCATCTTGTTTTTTAAGTTCTAAATTAGATTTCACTTTTTAAGCGCTTTATAAGATATCTGTAAACAAATCTATAATTATTCAATATGAAAAATTGAAATAAATCGCTGTCAAAAGCTGTCACGCATTGCTCGATAGTGAGGTGCATTAGTGCATAATAGAACACATTTTGGTATCGATTAAAAGGATAGATTCGATTTACTTTTATTTCGTTTTAGCACGTTACTTCGTAATTTTGTCTAATTCCATTTGTTTATTATAACCGCTGTATCACGCTTCGTGAAATAGTACTTAATATTTTTATATACTCTATAAAATATTTACTGAAAAGTCATTTTGACAGCGACAGCAAGTTCTTTGATGTCAGTTCTTCTGTCATTGGAAAAGCAAATTTTATGAACAACAAACACCTGAACTCTAAGATCACAAAGTAGATTCATCAAAACCACTAATATGGCACAGACGGCGGGGGTAAAGCCCATGACTATAGTTGGTCGTGTGGCGTCTGAACGAGAAAGATGTCTTGGTATGACTGAAGCGGAAAGAGCGTGGCGTAAGCAATGGTTAAAAGACCAGATTTTAGCTTCTAACGAGCCAGTACATGTCGAAGAATACTGGAAGGAACGCATTAATCCTATTCGCCGTTTGTACCGCAAACCTCTGGATGTTATATACAATGCCCTAGCCCCTACTTTGGTAAGATTACATAACCCCAATAACCTAAACTGTGTAGTGGAAATAAAGGTAGTTTAAAAGAGTAATTTATGTTATTTCAGGGAGCTCAGCGTGCTGCAGATTACAGATACATTACAGGGAAACTTGGAATCATGGCATTTGGAGCATTGGCAATCCATTATTATTTCAAGTACAATACAAATGTAAGTGTAACCATTTCCAATATAAAATCTTATTAGCTTAATTAAGCTTGTTAATTAATGCCTTTCCTTGATAGCATTGATGTTTTTGTTTCACTTTATTGTGATAAGAATTTGTCCTGCTTCATCTTATAGATACTAGCTGGTTATGCCTAATCTATTATTTATTTACTACTTTTAGGACTGGACAAGGAAAGGCGGTTGGAGAGTAATAAAAACAAAACCAATGGTTCTGCCAGGACAACCTGGTTTCCCATATAAATCTGATCGTCATGTCCCAGCTGATTATGCAAGCAGGGGATTCAAAACATCTCCCATATAAATTTCATTGGCACTTTAATATTGTTAATAGTTCAATGAAATTCTAGAAGTTGTTAACCTTTGCTTCTAAAAGAAATTGTAATAAAATATTAGTCATTAAAGGTAATTTATGAAACCACATTTTGTTTGACTTGTAGACTAGAGCAGAAGTTTTAGATGTGAACTTAACATTTTAGTTTATTAAAAAAACATATTGATTATACTTATGAAATAAAACTATTTGTCATGAAAGTGATAAAATCTGTAGATGATTTTTTTAAATAATTTATTAGGCAAAATGTATGCCCTCTGAATTAAAAGCATGTAACAGTTTCATAAAATCATCACAGTCCATTGTTCTAGCTCTCATTTGATCCACTCCAGCGGAAATTAATATTTCTTGAACCTTTTGCTTTATATCAAAATCATCTGGTATTTCCTGCAACATTAGACCTGACATTAGTCCCTTTTCCTTCCCACCCTTTTTCTTATAAAAAAAGGATGGCAATGGAAATGTGGATTTGATGCTGGAGGACATACATAGGGAGGCTAAATACCCTCTTTATGTGCGTTTCCTCCTCTGTCGAGTAAGGGTAGGCAAAGCATCTGCTATTGCGAATGTCTATGGGCACTGGTCGCTTCTCCATTTTGGCAGAGTCAGGTAACTGCTTGCTTGTTTGCCACTTTATAAAATAAAAAAAAAAGCAAAACAGCTTAACAATTTAACTTACATTTAATAAAGACAAAATATTACCTTGTTATGTAGTGAACAGTGTACTTTATAATTCTTTTCTAGTGCTGCCATTGTTGTTGAGTGTTTGAAAGCAGCTGATAATGTTTTATTCTTTCTAACAAATGCTATTCTTGTTAAGCCATCCCACTCTACAAAATTTATAGGTGGAGGTGGATTTCTAGGCTCAATTCTGACCACACTGGATTCAACTTTTGGTGGTGGCCTGAAATTGTTTTTCCCAACCTGTCAAACAGTATTTTGTAAATTATTGGTGCAAGGAGTTCCTCAGGTAGAAAGATATTAAAATATTACCTTCATCAACATATCAACTCTGGCTAAAAGTTGAGTGTTAATAGACAATCTACAGTACAGCTTGTCACCAGGTTTGGCCACCAATCTTTGTGCAAATTCTTGTTGAAACATAAGCACAGCACATCTAAAGAATGGCCTGTGTAACAACAATTTGAATACCAAAGGTGAACTGATTTGGTATGGAATATTTGCCACACATATATCAAAAAATGGCAATTCTGTTTTCAATACATCTCCGACAATTATTTGCAACTTAGATTGATATGGTGTGCCTTGAACTCGTTTTTGAAGCTCAGCAACCAATCTGTAGAGAGGCAACATTTATTAATTCTGAGAGCATTCAAAACATTTAGAAATAACGTTCAAGCCGGTATAAAACTATCTACCTTGTATCAATTTCACAAGCAATAACTTTTTTGACGCGATCCAACATTTTTATTGTCATATTACCAGTACCTGGACCAATTTCAAGAGCAACATCAGTAGGTCTTAGTCCAGATTTATCTAACATTGACGTAATAATAAGAGGGTTTTTTAATATATGCTGACCGAAATCCTTATTGAACTGAATACCTACGATAAAGTGACATTATTAAATTTAATACAAAACATAAACACACATGTGATTATAACCTTAACTCTAAGAAAAATTACCTTGTTTCGCAATTTCATTATGTACTCTTGCTTTCTTTTCTGCTTTTATTTTAGGCATTTTGAACAAATTGTTTTTCGATAATTAAGAATAAAAGAAATCTGAACTTATCTAAAAAATATTGACATTTGATTAGTTTGACGTATTGACATGTGTCAAATGCACATGGTAAATCGAATAGTCAAAGACAAAGAGTAAATTACACAGAGAAATTCATCATGCTTGGAAAGTGTGTTAGAAAACATAGTAAGAAAAATCGTTTTTTCACAGGTGGGTATTTAAAAAAGTAACGAAAAAGTTACGTTGGTTTATTCCGTCTATTGAAGGTTTTGTCATAAAAAGCCATACAATGTTGGCAAATATTAATTTACATGCATTACTGTAATTAATTTTTTTTTACCAAATTATGGGTCGGTGTATTTATCAAACGAGAAATGTAAGTTGTAAAATCAAACTGTCAATAACTTCAAACTACTGATATATTATTTTTCAAATTTTAATAGAAATTGTTAATATTTTTTAAAAAGATAAAACCATTTTGTAATTTACTGGTTTTTGTAACTGGTATGTGTTATGAACAATTCTTAATTTCTATCTGGCAATTCATAATCGTCAAATTTTGGCATGGTTGATCTTAACTTGAAAGAATAAAATAATATCGTTTTGTTGGAATTATTATGAAAATGGAGTGGAAACCTGAACCAGAAGGATTACGGCAAATACTTACACTTCTCAAGGAGTCTCAATCACCGGACACAGTTACCCAGAGAGCTGTTCAACAAGTATCCTTTTGTAATTCTTTAGTCGGTTGCACTAATCGGCGTGGATGTTTTTTTTATTATAAAACCGTTATATTTTTAATTTGGAGCAATTTTAAGATTAAAAAATGTATGGGTTTGTATATTAGTTATGCACTAATTATAATTTAGATCTTAGCATCTTTTCACCACGCTCGTGATAAAATCGATTTTTCCGACATGACAGTCATTGACAGCTTTCTGTTGTAATTATATTTTCCATAACAATATTATATCAGAAATTGGAAGAATTGAACAAGTATCCCGACTTTAACAATTACCTTATTTTCGTATTAACAAAATTAGTCTCAGAAGAAGAGCCTACAAGGTCTCTTAGCGGTTTGATCTTGAAAAACAATGTAAAAGCGCACTACAACAGTTTTCTGCCGGAGGTCGCAGAGTTCATAAAACGAGAATGCCTATCAGCTGTAGGAGACCCTTCACCTTTAATCAGAGCCACTGTAGGCATTATAATTACTACTATAGCAAGTAAAGGTGAACTGACATCATGGCCAGAACTCTTGCCTGCTCTGTGTCATATGCTTGATTCTCAAGACTACAATGTGTGTGAGGTAAGATGACAATGCAACTATGTATATCAAGAGTTGTTGTTGTTGATATATGAGTATTAATAAATAAATATTAATTTTCAGGGTGCTTTTGGGGCACTTCAGAAGATTTGTGAAGACACTGCAGAAGTTCTTGACTGTGATGAATTAAATAGACCACTAAATGTTTTAATACCTAAATTTCTTCAGTTCTTCAGACATTCATCGCCTAAAATAAGATGTCATGCTATAGCATGTGTCAATTATTTCATAATGGGCAGAACACAAGCCCTTATGTTGCATATTGATTCTTTTATAGAGGTAAGTAATAATAAACATTGACACAACTAAGACATTTTTTTATTTTTCCAAGTTACAACGTTACCAAGTTTTGGCAGCATTTGAATGTTACTGTGCTTGAAAAATAAATCTTTGAAAAGTGACTATATGCTTTGTTCTAATTTTGCAATATCTGTTACAGAATCTTTTCCATCTAGCAGCAGATGAAGATCCAGATGTGAGGAAAAATGTTTGTCATGCCTTAGTTTTACTCCTTGAAGTTCGATTGGACAGACTCATACCTCATTTACCTAATATTATTGAGGTATTCATGAAAACAAGTTAGATATCATGTATTCGTAAAAGCTTTATAGAGGTTTTATTTAAATTTTTTTTTACAGTATATGTTAATCCGCACACAAGATCCTGAGGAAGGTGTTGCTCTGGAAGCGTGTGAATTCTGGCTTTCACTTGCAGAGCAGAATGTTTGTCGAGAGGTGAACATTATCCTAAGAAATTATTTCACTTACCCACTCTCTTGTTCTTTTATTATTGTAGACCAGGTATTGCAAAACTTAACATATCAAATGTCATATTTTCTTAACCAAGGTCATAGACATCCCATCAAATAATTTTGATTTTAATTGACTATTAGGATTATTCTGTAACATAGGGATCATCTGCATTTTTCCTAATGTAATTTACATTTTAATATTTATATTGCATAATTAATTTTTGCATTCATGCTAATGGTTTGTCATTCCCAAAGTAAATTTTTTAAAGTCTGGCAACAAATCAGTTAACTTATTGAAGTAAAAAGGAAGTAAAAGCTAAATATTTAAATAATAAATGAGTATTTTCATGTAGGTGTTAGGTCCTCGTCTGCCTGCGCTGCTCCCCGTGCTAGTGCGAGGCATGCGCTACTCTGAGATGGATGTGATCCTGCTCCGCGGTGACCGGGACGACGACGCGGACGACGCGGAGCCCGACCGCGAGTCCGACATACGCCCGCGCTTTCATAAACCACGTTCACACACCATCAAGCACAATGGTAATATATCAATAGACAAGATTTTTTTTTACTTGTAAATGTTTATAATCCTAAAGAGATGATTGTAATTATCAAAAATGTTTTAAGGCTCTAAAGACTATGCACTCAGTTCTACCTATTTGTTAAGACTCATATGTTTAGTTAAAAGTACATGTGTAGGAAAAATTTAAACTGTCAGTAGGACTGTGATCTGAGTGTATGTTGCAGCAGTATTGTCAAAAATTGCCGTAATGGTTGACAACCTCTGATAGGATGTGGCGCTTGATAATGAAATGGGATGCAGTACTTTGGGGTTTTTTGGTAAAGTAATGTTTGTGGTGCAGCGGGAGCGGGCGACAGTAACATGTCCGGGGGCGGGGAGTCTGACGACGAGGACGAGGGCGGTGCGGAGGGCGACGACGGCTCGCTGTCGGACTGGAACCTGCGCAAGTGCAGCGCCGCCGCGCTCGATGTGCTCGCCAACGTGTTCGGTGCGGACCTCCTGCCCGTGCTGTTCCCCATACTCAAGGAGACACTCTTCCACAACAGCTGGATTATTAAGGTAAGATTTAACCTTTAATAAATTATTTCCTATAATATAATATAGTTATGCACCTGTTTGCTAATTTATCTGATTTGTGTATACTTATAATATGTAAATAAAAAAAAAAGATAATGCTACTTTCCCACTTTTTACTTTATCTAGAATATTATAATTTGTGTCTGGTCATTAGACTCGCACGAGACATTTCTCTCGATCACTCTCATTTTATTTCAAAGGAGAATGCCTTTTGTAGTTCATTATTTAATGAGGAATTGACAAATCGTTATTGAGCTATATGGGTCTCTAGGGAATGAAGGCACCTTAGTATTTTGAATTGATTTATATATGTACTAGCTTTCGCCGGCAACTTAATTCTTAGATAAGCATGTTAAATGACGCGGATCAGGAAAGCGGTATCCTTGCGCTGGGCGCGGTGGCGGACGGTTGCATGGGCGGCATGGTGCCGCACCTGCCCGACCTGGTGCCGTACCTGGTGTGCTGCCTGGCGGAGCGCAAGGCGCTCGTGCGCGCTATCACCTGCTGGACACTCTCGCGCTACTCGCACTGGATCGTCTCGCAGTCACATGATCAGTATCTGAGGCCTGTTATGACTGAGGTAAAAACAATGATTTCATTTTGAATAAACATTTAAAATTAATTAGCCTGTGACTTAGTCGAAAGTATTTTGCCTATGTTGTCTTTCCGACTGTGTTCTCCATCTGTGCTAAATTTCAAAGATCCATATTAATCCGTTTTAAACGTTCTTCCCAATTTTTCATTTATCTAATTAGCATGATTAATAATTCGTTACAGTACAGTACATATTGCCTTTTCTTATTTTTTAACTCATTTAATGATGGGTAATAATAGATAAATCAATCAAAATTATTAATTACACAGTGTAAAGTTACTATAGTGCTATAAATCTCTTATTGCCTCTTCTATTAAATGTTATTTTTTCTTTCAGTTATTGAAGCGCGTACTGGACAACAACAAGCGTGTGCAGGAGGCGGCGTGCTCGGCCTTCGCCACACTGGAGGAGGAGGCCTGCACAGAGCTGGTGCCCTACCTCGGACACATCCTGCAGACCCTGGTGTTCGCTTTTGGCAGATACCAACATAAGAACTTACTAATATTGTACGATGCTATCGGAACATTAGCGGACTCGGTGGGACACCATCTTAACAAACCAGAATACATCAATTTATTGATGCCACCGCTCATCACAAAGTGGAATGTATTAAAAGATGAAGATAAAGATCTCTTTCCTCTACTTGAGGTTTGTATTTACAAATATAGATTAATTAATCTATACTAAAATTATAAACAGGAAAGATTATTTTTGTATGTATTTCATTCAATAAAAAACTACTGAACTGATTTTAAAAATTCTTTAACCATTAGAAATGAAATTTGTCTATGAGTACCATAGATTTTATTTATTTTTTAATTTAATTTTACGCTGACGAAGTTGCGAGCAACAGTTAGTAATTGATAACATATTCAGTAAATAATATTTTTTGCAGTGTCTGTCGTCTGTGGCGACCGCGCTGCAGTCAGGGTTCCTGCCGTACTGCGAGCCTGTCTTCAGAAGATGTGTGTCTCTTATAGAACAAACTCTTAACCAGAATATTGTAAGTTAGTTATTACAAATACAAATAATGAAATTTTATCGGTAATAGTGAATTACAGTTCATAATATTTTATAACTAGCTATTTGCATTAAGATTCTAGAGAAATTCCTCGGCTTTCTGACTAATCGGTGAAATCTAATTGGTGAAATTTAAAAAAAATCAGACAACGACAGAAATAGATATAATAAGGATATTATACCTATATACAAATCTGTCTGTTCACAAGGTCATGTTTGTTCTGGGTAATCTCTGAAACAACTAGACTGATTTTGTTAGTACTTTCATTAGAAGGCATTTCATATATACAAAATCATTATATTTTATTATACTTAATTGTGGACTGTAGTAGTCAGGGTATAATATTGGAATTGATTATGTCGGCAGGCAAACAGCCAAAGCCCGGAGCAGTTCGAGGCTCCGGACAAGGACTTCATGATTGTGGCACTGGATCTGCTGAGCGGGCTGGCTGAGGGGCTGGACGGACACATTGACCACCTCGTGCATAACTCCAACCTCATGCAGCTGCTCTACCAGTGTATGGGAGATCCCATGCCGGAGGTATGTTATATATCACACCCTGGGAACTAAAAGAATCAGCTAATGGGTTAACAGGGGGCTAATAGGCTTAAGATCCCTTTTTCACTAGCAATAGCTGCCATTTCTGTAAAGCATTGTGTGTTTTCCACTGGCCTACATGGATCATATTGATAAATACCCATAAGAGGTCTGTAAATTGTTTAAAGCAGGTTTTGAAATTACTTTACTTCATTCTGAAAAAAACTCTAGATATATTACAGAAAATGTAGAACGGATTTCGTTGTGAACATTGGAAAGTGCATTTAAAGAATTAATTTTTTGCTTATAAATAACTTGCAGATACCCTTTCAAGCCAGGATTATTATTTTCTGGTTAACTATAGATAAAAGTGTAATATTATATCAGGTACGACAGTCATCGTTCGCGCTGCTGGGAGACCTGACGAAGGCGTGCTTCCAGCACGTGCACCTGTACATCCCGGAGTTCCTCACCATCCTGGGCATGAACCTCAACCCCGAGCTCATCTCCGTCTGCAACAACGCCACCTGGGCCATCGGGGAGATTAGTATCAAATTAGGTAACAACACACTTAACATAATACTGAAATATGGAACATATGTGGAATCAAGGGAAATTACTAGAAGAGCCGTTGGCAAAGGCTACAGTACAAAACAAATTATAGCAGGAATTGGATACACTGCAGCGATATAAAGATCTTTGTAGGCTAACAAAAACACTATTACAGTTTTTTTTTTTTATGTTAAAGCTATTATGTTTAATTTTTTGAAGTAGTAATAAAGATTTTTATGTTGGTAAATCAAAAAATAAAATGAGTTGCTAATCAATACTAGATTTGTTAATTAAATGTTGTGTAAATTTTGTAATAGCTTTAATATTTGATATTTTTTGTAACAAAACCAAACAACCTAATTAATATCATTTTCACTCGTATTTTTTTCTGTTTTTGTATGTTTGTCTTTTGTGTTCTATTAAATGTTCGTAATGGTTGTTGTAGGTCCCGAGACATCAAAGTACATACCTTTAGTGCTGGGTCACCTCGTTGATATAATCAATAGACCCAACACGCCTAAAACATTACTAGAGAACACAGGTAAGTCACACGCAGTTATATACTTTATGTAATCTATATAAAATTGAAATACTAATAATTTCTAATTGATACATACATTTATTATGTGCACTTTGCTAGAATGAATTTGAGTGAATACATTTTTTGGTGGCAGATATGTTGTGATATATATTGTTTACCTTTGTATCCCTTCACTGCTTTATATTTGTTACCCATACGATTCATTATGATCTTTACAATTTGTTGCTCAAATATTCCTGATTTTTTTATCTTTAGTAGACAGTTTGGCAGAAATAGTATTATGTAAACGCTAACACTGTTTGCTAGGGAGATCAACATTAAATGTATTATTTGAATTTGTTTATATAGTAAAGTTAGTTGTGTTGGCAATGGAGAGCAGTGATATGTCTGTCCGCTAGCCTTGGCGGAGTGCAACTGCCTCGGCCCGTTGCTGTTTAATTTCTGGGGTGTAACGTCCATGTACATACAATCGTGCAATAGTTCTCGTTAGGGATTATTTGTATTTGTAATAATGATTTGTTGCTGTTGACTTATGTATTTGATATGTTTTGAATGGTTTGTTCATTTATTTTCTTGGTTTTGTTCTCGGTATATCGTGGCGTGTAGCGATTACTATCGGTCGGCTAGGTTATGTGTGCCCTCACGACGTCGCACCCGTATTACATCAATTTGTACGCCAGTGGTCTGTAGTCAATTTTTTTTATTACTTTATATTATTATTATTATTACGATTACGTTTAATATTTAATAAGTTATCGGTCGTTATCATTTCGATCGTGGATGGTGTTTGTTAATGGCTTGTTAATGTTTATTATCAGTTGTTTGAGTTGACCGCAGTATAACTATGCACCTGCTCGTACTGAGTACGACGCCGAGGCCACATTTTGCATACACTGACTATCCGGGGTGGTATCAACTAGATCATGTTCTCAATGCCGTACCTTGTGTTGAACACCATCCGCTTTCTAAATTATATAAGCTATATATATTATATTGTCCAAACTGCAAGGCGAACGCCCTCCATATATGTATTCGGTTATCCTTCCCATAACTAACAGCAGATAAACGGTTCAAACTGCCCCATTAATGCATATCTACTGCACGATAACTAAACAGTATGGTGAATGTTCTGCTTTTCAGTTTGGAACGCTCACGAGACGTTCACTTGATGTTCTGTTCTCAATGTTTCACTTTTGATATTTGTTTCTTCACATAACCATATATACAATATAGTTACATCTTTAATTGTTTATTACATTTTGCTTTTTATTATTTTCATAAGTTTCGTAAATGACACTTGGAGCGACTGTTTTGAAATGTGACGTCTCGAAGTGCCATCATAGAGGAGTGACCTTATTTATTTATATTCTTTAACATCATTTTCTTTAATGTGTTTTTAATATATTTTAACCTTATATCCTATATGTTATATTTTCTGCAGCTAAAATCGATAGACCATCATATAAATGTTATATGTTTAGAAATGTGAAAATAATAGATGCTTCGTAGTTTACCAGTTTATTTCGCTCTTTGCTTATGCCCCATCAATTAAATACATCAAAAAAATGGAAACTTGTATTTTCGCTAAGGTTAATAAAGCGGCAGAGACCTAAACGACTACATATAAAATCCTGCTATAGAATATATGGTAGCATTATTTATAACAAATACACATTAAATCAGTTGTAAAATTAATGTCACTTTGAATATGATTAACGATTAATTGACAAATAAAGTCACTCTGAATTATGTAGGTGACTACGATTGCTCCACTGCCCATACGATGCATAAAATACGTATTGAATAATATTTCTTATAATTAATGTATGAGTGCAGTGTGGCAATAGAGTTGTATTGTGGCGGCTGAGCGCCGCTGAGCGCCGCTGAGCGCCGCTGAGCGCCCGCCGCTGACGTACAGTACGCACAGGTGCACGTCGTTGCGGAACATCCGCGACAACGACGAGAAGGACTCCGCCTTCCGCGGCATCTGCCAGATGATACAGATCAACCCTGCCGGCGTCGTCACCGACTTTCTGTATTTCTGCGACGCCATCGCCTCCTGGTCGCACCCCAAGGACGACCTGAAGGAGATGTTCACCAAGATCCTGCACGGCTTCAAGAACCAGGTCGGCGAGGAGAACTGGCGCCGCTTCACCGACCAGCTGCCCGTCCAGCTCAGCTCGCGACTCTCCGCCATGTGCGATATATAAGCGACAACCTTTGTTTTACGGTGAGTCACACAAAACTAGCATCTTTTAACATACTTTATTCATTTTACATTAATTAAGTTGGAGATTTTAGAGACAAGGGCATTGGGCCACGATATTAACTACGAGCTGTTGCTCGAGACATTATCCGCATGAAATAAAAACAAAAATTCCTATGTAATTCTCTTATAACGTTTTAAGTGTGAAAGATTTTTTTTTTTATCGGCCCAGTAGTTTTTCAATTACACATACCAAATTACACATTTTTCCTTATAATATTAGTACAGATTTTAATTTATGAGGTTGATGTACTTTCTTGACCTTGACACCACTTATGTGCCATAGACTACTATTTATTATATTAATTATTAAATATCAACTTTCCTTTGCAGGGGAACCAATGGGATCTCGGGTCGGGAGGTCGTGGCAGTCGCCGCCCGCCTCGTACTGTGCCAATATACTCTTACGACACAAACTGCAATAGACCATACGGTGCCCAATAATCACAATACAATACTTGGCATTTTCTATATGTGTACCTGAAACATGTGTAATTAGCGGCGACTCCACTCAAATATCGTCATAAAGTGAGGCGATAGTTTCGGCTTAGGGAATACGCACAGCGGTAGTGCGGCTCCGAGTTGCATGGTGTAGTGGACTAGTGTATCATCCATGTCTACAACTGGGCCGTTTCATTATTTTTCGAATTGATTTTAACTTTGATTCCTTTACCGATTTGAATAGGGTTCCGAATTTAAAACGGTCTAGATATTGTAGGAATTAACTTGAGAAAATTATTGATGTAACTTTTCGATAGATTTTTAGAGTCGATAGATGTGAAAATTCTTTGTATCGACTTTTTGGTGACATTTTTTGTTAATTGAGGCATCGCGAGGCTTCGGCTGAGGGCTTGTTGCGTTTGCCTTTTTTCGACTGACGAAAACATTCACCGCTGAACACGTCTCTTGTGCGCTTGTGTTTGTTGGAAACTCGTGTCTATATTTTAATGCTCTATTTTATATTAACTTCATTCTTTCGGAATTTAATGTTTACAAACAATATAAAAATGAAATATATTTTTTATCTAAAGCATTTATTTTGTGTCTCCACTAGATTCTTCAAATATTTTTTAATGATTAAAAAAATTCATGTCTATATATAAAATATTTTTAAAAATAAAATATCAAGACTTAGTGAAATCGAGAATTTTTGTCGTCTGTGATTTGTGACTGGTTTATTTTGAATGATATGCGGTACGATAATGTATTATTATATTATATTATGTATGAGTCGACGCCGACGTATGTGTCGCTTTGATAGGATTTATGTGAGCTAGATTTCTGCTATTATTATATACCAAATAGTATTTTTACGTTGTATTTTGTTTTAATTGTTTTGTATGTTGATGTTGCCCGTGTCGAAATTTGTTTATGTTATTGACTTTGGATATTAACTGGTTTTTCTATGGTAATATTTTTTAAAAATAATATTTGATTCTTTTAATAGTTGCTCAATAACAAACGTAAAACAAAACATTATTTCTAAAATAAACTGCAAAAATTGTTTACCTTGTCCGTTGTCAATATAACTTAATATTTTTCAACTTTGGGCAACATGTGATCGATATAAAGATATCTACGTGTATATTTAAATTAATATTATGTATATGTAAATACATATTGCGTTGTATAATAATTATATATGTAAAATTGTTATTTTATGTTTTATAAAAGCTAGAAAGTCTGACTTTAACCATTTGTTGTTTGTCAATGCGTTTTATAAAACTAAAGCAGCTCCTATCCTTAAGGTCCGATCAATTTAATAGATGTTTACTTCCGTTAAATACTCCTTTTTTGTATTTTATTTTTGTAATTTTGAAAAGTTGATTTGTTGTGATTATTATGCAATTGCATATTATTATAAAGTATTGTCCAACCTTTAAGGTCGATGCTTTAAATTGTACTTAAGTTTTTTTTTATTAATTGTAATTTTTTGTTTAGTATTTAGCTTAAGTCTGTGTAAATTATTTAGTTTAAATTGAATTTAGTATTCCAGCTTGTGGTAGACGGACCGTTCTGCGATTTTTTTCGATTTTCATGTAGGAAGTCACTTTTAAAGTAATGCTGATGATAAATCGCCGCTAAGGTATGAATGTTGTTAAGTTTATTTACCTCGCTTCTCGACCTTAAGGATAGGATCTCGATAAAGATTAGAAAAGAAAATTTAGTTCAAAAGAGATATAGTATATTTTGCACATGCAATGTTAGGGTTAGGTTGTTCAGTGGAATATTTTACAGTACATCGGGATACTGTAAATTTCAACATTCCTTGGGATTAAAAAAAATTCGGTTGCTCTCCCGCCAAACTTGGGAAGTTTTGTATATCTTATTCGATATGTTTTTTTAGTATATGTATGTACATTGTAAATTGAATCCTCGGTCCCTCGAATCCCAGTCGGTTCCTATCCCGAGTCCTGTCTAGTCCCGTTCCCGCAGTGTGCCAACGAAGCCCGGAGAAAGTGCGGATGTGTCACCTGTTTGTAGCCCGAGGATATGTGCAGGCAAATACTTGAACGATGAAATTATTAGTTAATATTTCGGATTGTAGTTTAAAAAATTATGGACGTCGCTCTGCCTCGGTTATATTTCGCGAAACATTTATTTTTTAAGTAAAATACACAATGTACGGGTGTTGTAATTTATTTTTAAGGTTAGTTCTCGTCTCCTTTTAATGTAGTAATTTGTTTTATTTTTTTTTTCCTAAAAAACCGTGATAGTAGCTGATTAAGTGATTGCATGGATGTGTGAATGTGCGAGGTGGCATTCGTAAGGCACGATTCCTTTCCTCAAGGCATTATTATAAAAAAAATATTATGATTGTCGTATCGTTATGATTTAATATTTTGTAATTCCTTATCGACGCATGTCATGCTAAACCTATGTTTCAATTTATATCATGTATTTTATGTAATTTATATATTTAAACAATAAATTTAACGCGATTTAATATACTTATACAGTATATGTAAAATGTTATTTATTGTCATCGGTATATATCACAGTTTTGTTAAGTTGTAGCTCACATATACAAGTTTTATTTATTATTATTATTATTCATCAAAATTATTAAATCGTTTACTGGCACAATATCCATCAAAAATAAAAGAAATCTTTTTCATAGAATATATTATACCATCAATTCTCATAATGAAATTTATTTTTACGTTTTGTAGCTGTATTTTTTATTTATTTCACTTAAATTTTCTATATTTCGCATATATCTATTATTTGTATTTATTGTTAAATGTATTTAAATGTCGTTTCAGTAATAAAAAAATCTTTTCATATAATCTTTTAATAGATGGTAGTAAATTTTTAATTATCAGCAAATTGAATTGCTTTTTAAAATGTGTTGTATGTAGTGTAAGAGTTTTTTTTTAATAACCAATGTAAAGTGAGTACAGGACGAAGAAATACAATAGTCAGTCATGGTTGCAAATTAATTTCTTAGGGTTTTTGAGCATAAGTTTTTCACAGATAAAAAATATACGCGATGAATTGATAACCTCCTATTCGAAGTCTGTTAAAAATGTATAATTTTCTACAATATCACATTCTGTACTCGCCGTTTGTCAAAAATGTACATAAAAAGTCACTGTCTCAGTGAACTTTACTGTAATGATGACTATTTTGTTAAGTACCTACATGTAAGTTTTGGTTGTAATACAAATAACCTCACCACAAACATTCTTTTACCATACATTTCGTTAATAAAGCACTCATTGTTCGACATTTTTGTTTTTTATTTACTTAAACACTAGAATCTGTCCTCATTTAACAATTACTGTGTAATTATTAATGCTCAAACTGGATAAGTATCAGAAATATATCTACAAATCGACGCCCCCGGGGAATAAAATCGTAATAGACAAAAGTAAATTTTACAGAGCGTCGGTGGCTCAGTGGTTTAAACACTTGACTTGTAATCTACAAGTCTTGGGTTCGAATCCCGCCGCCATGTACCAATGTGATTTTCGATTTTTCGAAT
>DVQG01000333.1:0-15692 GCA_018231605.1 Papilio ambrax
CTCAAGGCGTTTGTTCCGGGTAGTCACTAAAACGGCTTTACCAATTTTGATGGAACTTTTAACGGAAGGTAGCTGATGTATGCGGAAGTATTATAGGCTATTTTTTTAACTCCACGCAGACGAAGTTGCAGGCGACGGCTTTTCATAAATGCTATAAGAAAATCGCATCACAAAACAAAGATCGCCTGCGACGCAAATATAGACTTTATACTAGTTATAATCTGTCTGTATTATTCTCGAATCTGATACTCAATATAGAAAAGAAGCAACTTTCTGGTTATTATCAATGTTTTTATCTGTACCAAAACAACATTTTACTAATGACTAATCATTTAATTGTACATAGATTTTTAATTCCTTCGATCACAATCATGTTACATTATAAATAAGTTGTAAATACTTACCTTGTGAACCCTGTGACGTTGCATGTGTAGACCACGAGCTCTTGTAAGATGCATCTGAAAAAATATTAAAATTTAGAGACTTTTAGTCATTTAACATTGCAAAATTATAACATCTTGCAAATCATCATATCTTTTTACCTATTTATGAAAATACCGTAATCAATACATTTTAGCGACCTTAACGTTCTTTTACATGACCTTAAAATTTAACTAAACTTGAATTGAAACCAAGATTATTCTAAATACTTCGATTTTCAGTTGGTATTGGTTGGTTAAATTCAAAGCAAACGCAATTAAAACCTTCAATATTAGATAACAAAATGGTTCGAAGTCGAATTATCAAAACTCGGATTTCAGAAGAACCTGAAGTTTAAATCCAATTGCTGCAATTGAAATAATAACTAATATTACGCTCGATTAAATCCTATTCAAAAAACGCAATCGTTTTAACGATCAATGATAATCGGGCACTAAATTGTTTAACAATTTTCGTGCGATTCAGAAGTCACACCCTAATTCCACCCTGCGGTGGTAAGTCGGGTAAGGGCTAAGGGCGACCCCTTGCGACGTGAGAAGGGCGTTTTGACCCATGACGCCACTGGAAATGCCCGGCTTTTTAAAGTGCCTTCGGCCGTCACGCTATTCAGCCACAATGCCCCAATATGCTCTGTTGTTTATTTCTTCTACAATTCTGTTTCTATTATGCTGTACGTTTTTAACATCAAATTCGCCTTTTGATATTATTTTCAGTATTTTATAAAAATGAGAAATACATAAGATTTGTAAAATTTGATATACGTTAAATTGTAAAATTCACATGGAAAAGATCTAATTTTGTGTAAAGATATGACAAAGACCGAACTTTATAAGCAAAAAATGTTTTTGAATTTCAAAGGCGTCAATTAGAAGTAAATATTAATATTTGGGAATTAGTAGAAAAATTTGACTTACATTCCGTTATGAAGGAAAATGTTAAGTGATGATTATCAAAAGACCGTAATTTTTTTCGAGAGAGTAGCTTTCAAATAAATTTAAAAATTGTTTAATATTACAAAATTTCAAAGCTGTGTTCGCCCGCAATACTATCTATCAAAAGCAATTGTATGCTCAACAGCATTAGATACAAGTGTAGTATAAAAAGTTTTAACCGTGGCCGACCCTCTGGTGACCTTCTATAATTATCTCTTCTTCTCCCACTCACATTAGGTCGGCGATCAAGGTATTTTGGCCTTATATATCCTTATGTAAAAGGTTAAAAATGCACGAGCATTATTCTTAGCGTATGAAAAAAGCTTCGTAGTATAATATTATAAACCTAGAATATGACAAATGGCGACAGTTGGTAACTTTTAAAGGTGTGAAAGAGTTAGCAATTAAGAGATGAAAACCCTTGTGACTCGTTACAGCTTTGTAAAAGCGACGTAAGCCGAGAGGGTCTGAGGGGTTGTTCCGACGGCGACGGCGAGATGCCGGGGCTGTAAGTCGATGAAATCGACACTACTTGTATTCATATTAAACTTGCATCGCTGGATACAGTTGATGCTGATGATGATGTAAATAAAATAGAGTTTTAAAAAAATGTTATTGCTGCACTTTCAGAGAGATGATAATATTATGTTTTAATACATAGTACATTACATTATTTCGACGGTTCAACTCCCGGTTATTAAGAATACACTAAAATATGATGAATATTCAGAAATTGTTATAATTATAACTACATTTAGTTAAAAAATGAAATTGGAATTGTTATGAAATGTTTATAACTAATCTAAAGATTTAAATAAATGAAATAAAATAAATAATCTCTACGTTCAAGTGCGGCAAAATCAATGTAAATTTGAACCAATGAAAGAATCAGATCGCAAAGTCACTACTATTTAATAAAATCTGGCTAAGGGTCTATTAATAACTAGAGACAAAGAACCCTAATATAATACTGGTCTTAAAAAGGTGCCAATTACATAGAATCACAAACATTATTTACCCTAGATTAGCATGGCACTTTGAACACATGACTTCGACAGGGTATTTCGAATATGAATTGTTCAAAAAAGGCAAAATTCATTGGAAAAAAATATGTCTTGAACATAGCGTAAACCGTTCTCGTTAAAGTCTTTGTCATCAAACTTCAAACTTATTATGGTTATAGAGTAATATGTTGCAAAGGTTTAATTTGTTATAGAAGAATGCAAACAAACAGCGTGTCGCCTAATATTATTTGTTCCGACGGCTATGAGCAAATGCAACACTAGAGGAGCCAAATAAGAGTTGCCGGCGTTTACGGGTGTTTAAGACGAAATTTTCTTGTAATACTAAAGTAACTTGAGCTGTCATCAAAACGAAAGAGTATTTATTAAAAAAATCAACCTGTTTTAATACGACCAGTATAGATAGCTGGCTAGCTAAAATTCGTTTAAACTGTGGACAATACAAGGGATATGATGGAACTTTCTAGCATTGCAATAGTTTTTGCCCTTTTATAATCTTTTATCATGTAATTCAAGGTAAAGTACTATTGAGACTGCAACCGCATCAGAATGGGATTTAGGAAACAATGGACCGGGCACATTGCTCGAGGATATATGGTAGACGGAGACAAAGGATTGGTGGCCGTGGCCACGTATATCAGTTCTTAGTGAGCAATAAGAAAAGGGACAGGTGCTCGGGACAAAGTAATAGGAGTGCATTGTATTAGGGTGACGAAGAATCTTTATTTTAGGTTAATATGCGTTATTTATTTTTAAGTAACTGTTTTTTTTACTTACGGTCTATCTTTCGATTTCTGATTCTTGGTACATAAAATACTGAACTCATGCGATAAATAGAAAATTCTTATACTGCTCAATTTAAAGATGTTTCCAAAAGCAAATCCGTCATAATATGTTAAGAGTTATATAGAGATTGAAGAGCCAATACCACTGTATACTATTGTATTATATTTTGTTGAGTTTTTTCAGTAAGAGTACACTCTTACAACCGTCTATGTAATACACGGCGAAGCATAAGTAATTAATTAACAAATGGACAGGAGTCTACGAGATGATTCTAAAAACATTGTGGTATGTTAAAGATTAACTGATATAGGAAAACAATCTGCCATGGTAACACACATTGTACTTACGATACTGTAGATATTAAAAATAAATTTTGTTAATGTGATTAATAAGAGACACAGACTAAAGGCTGACGTAATTCCTTTACAAGGAATGATGTGAACCTGTACAAGTCACGCACAATCCACACCACGACACATTACATATAGGATATTCACCAGCAAACAGCATAGAGAAGTTGGTAAAGGTGCCGGACCGACTGAGGTAGTCGGCGGAGCCTTTAATATCAAGCATGACGCGGGATCAGGCGGTAAGCGCTCGCATAGCGTTCAGACGTGCGATACCCATGGCGACGGCCACATACTCGCGGTGTAAGCGCCGCTAAAGGCGGGGGCGAACGAAAGCTCCGCCCCTGGCACCCCTACGATGCACCCCGCCAATGGCGCCGCACTTTGGCTAATCTTTATCTGAGAAAAATAAACAGGGCGGGCGGGAGATAATGAGGAGGCGCTAGGCGGTGGTAATCAGCAGGCTTTGTGGGTCGCGACAGCCTGTTAGCGAGACACTTATCCAACGATGGTTTGATGAAAATTGAAGACGCCTCGCTCAGCTTTTTAAGTTGAACTAAGCTATGAAGTATAATCAAACTTTGCCTCTACATGTGCTGTAGACGGTGGACTCGCGACGTATGATAATACCTGAATGTTATCCTTGTCTGGCTGTATTCGTATTCCCTTCGCTACCACCATTCATTTATCTTGCTCATTTTTAACTCTACGAATACAATTGCGTTTGATTTTTCATGGCACTAAAGTTGAAAATATTTAACTGAAAAAGATTCACGAATCAATCAAATTCATTGTCATGGACAATCTAAATCAAATGGGCAATTAACTTGTAAGAGGGTTTAGCTTTAAATTTATTTTAACAATGATGCAGTTAGTACTTGTGTATAATCCTCGGTATACTAATAACTTACTTGAAAGCGGAACGTATTGTACTTTTCGTATTTGTATTATTTTAAAACAAAAAAAATGTAAATAAGTAAAATTTCATGTCGAGAGCTTTTTGTCAGAGGTCGTTAAGAAGTGTTCGCGCGATCGTTACACTCGTTTGTCAAGACCGTATTGTTTTTTTTTAAATTCTACGAGAACAAAGCGCAAACGGCAGCCGGTCGAGTTTTGCCGGGATTTTATTTATTATCATAAATTTCCGAGGTACCGACTCGCGCACCCTTTTCTGATGATTGTCCATATAATTGGCTGGATTTTAGCCGTATTGTATCATTGCCAGGTGCTAGCCATTGGCTACACAATTTATTTGACATTTTATATCAAACATATGAAAACAAAGGGTTTTTTTTACCAAGTAAGTAAATAAAATATACCAAGAGTACTAGAATATGGAAAATTAGTGGCAGACATATTTTATTAACATGAAAATAACTTGTTAAAATTTTAAATTACTAATAATTTTCCTATAGTTATTACCGATTTTCTTTCTAGTAATAAAATATTACTTATGTTACTGAATCTAGTAATAAGATCGAATCGATTGTATTACAAATAATGGTAATCGTGTTAAGTAATTAAAGAAATGACTGTCGACTTATTCAGGTCATCTCTTAATATAAATGTAAGCAAAAGTTTCGTAGACAGATCTCGTTCACAGATTCACAGGTTAGTCCGCATCCTATTAAATATGGCGACTGCTACGTTGTAACGTATTCCATTCCCCTACTACAAGCTTTGCCAGAAATACTAGAAAGTACTTTTTTTATTTAAAATGTAAAATGTGACAATCATTCTGAATTACAATTTTGTTATTGAGGATTTTATTTTAGTAATGTAAATATTAAAAATACTCATTGCAAGTTTTCTTATTAAGTCGATTCTATTGCGTTTAACAAGTGAGTTTATAATTAATTCAATTTTGAAATTTCGATCATGAAAATCTTATCTATTTCAAAAACTTACTAGAGAAAATCGTAAAAACCGCAGATGTAATATTCAAAATCTTACGTAAACATCATCTCACTTCATCCCATAAGTAACAAAGTACGCCCACTATGTTATGAACGTTGTCTAATGTGTTTCCGCATTATCGGCGTACATCAAAGCCTCCCCGGTCTATCGCTGTCAGCGTTAGCACCGCAGGTGGCCACTTCCGGTGCCTTATCACACTTGTGATTGTTTTTTTATCTAATAGTTAATATTAAGCATTGATATTGAATTTTAAATGTAGTAATAATTTTAATGTGAGTTGCATAGGATATAGGGTGCAGCTATCTTATGCTTTTAATAAATTTAATTGATATTAATTTAAGAAGAAATTGTGGTTTAACGTACAGTTTTTACGGATTTTAATAAACCGGTTTTAATAAATCGGTGTGTTAGAGTAACTTTTTCAATAAATATATCTATGAATTTTTCATTGATTTTGTAATGTTTAACACAAGCAAAGTGTTGTTTTTAAGATTTTCTAAAATTACAGTAATTTTTTAATCTTGAACTAAATAAATATAAATCTTATAATACTTTTAAAAAAAAATTCGCAATTAAATTAATTAATCAATTTCCTTTCATTTTAGAGCGTCCCTACAGTTTGCTTTGTAAAACTTAAAGCGTATGCGGAGAGAGAATTTTCGACAAGTGTGAACGACGCATTTCCTGGCCTTTGTTGGTATCTGACATGATACGGCAATGCGCTGGAAATTCTGAAGCTATTCTATTAATTTGCATAAAGCTCGCTTTAAGGCTAGACTTTGTAGTTATAAGAGAAAAACTCGACGAAGATTCCTGTTTTAATGTGAACTTACTTTTGCAATTGAAAGTTTTATAGAACGTATTATGTGTAATGTGGATGAAGCCACATTTTGCACCGAAATTACTGGGCACTGTATATAAAACTTACAATTATATAATCAATAGTTTTCTATCTCCTAGTTGGAATCAGATTGTATGATCTGAGACATATAAACATACGAATCCATAGATATAAAGGGATTCAATCTGATCGCGACAAACTGAAATGAAAAAAAGTGTTCAGTCTGAAGCGTCTAGCTCGTTGGCAATAAAAGAAGTAAGGCACAGCGCTTTGCTGCCTTAATGAAATTCTCTTTCAAATGTCGCAATCACTATAGTCGCCATAAAGCTCCGGAGGTACCGTTGATTTTAACATTGCATTGCAATAAAAAGCTTTATTTCTAACTTTGCGTATTTGAAACACGTAAATTAAACAATGACATAAAAAGTAGCTTTCTAATAAAATAGTCTTGAGTTTTAAAACGATAGGTAGGTTTTAGTTTCTAATTGTGTTTCGGAAATATGAAATCAAAAATTGAAAGAAAAATCCATTTTGGGATTATTTAAAAAGTCACTTTAAAATCATGGGTCAACAAACTTAAAGGAAAAAACAAAACGATTAAAAGTCTATTTTCTTTTACAAATTTAAGGTAAAATTATTCAATTTCAATAAAAAGTTTCACTTCTGTCCACAGCTTATGCAAGCAATATGTTGCATCTTCAACATCCAAGTGTCAGGGAATCTAAAATTTTAACGACTCAAAAAAAGGAGATTTGGTAGTGTGCGTGCGGGTGTCGGTATGTATAGCGTAGTGCCCGTGTGTGCGTGCCGTGATCGATGGCGTCGCGAGGTTGCCGTTCCTCTCACTTCCGGTCGGCGCGTTGCCGCTCCGCTAGGGCGGGCGGACGCAGATTAAAGCCTTGGACTTTTAATTTGTTAATATTAGATCAACATTCAACGTACAAGGTGAAGTGATTTTTAATTTTTTTCCACTTTAATTGATACTGCTAGAAATGCAATAATAAATAAAATAAAATAGAAATGCAATACTTGCTTGTTAATAAATATTTCTCGTATTTGGTATTTTTTTATTAATTGTTAATATAAATAGTTTTTTTTTTACATTGTAAATAGTTTATTCAATTATATTTCGCCGCATGTAAGTAAATTTTAAATAAGTTTTGACCGCTTAATAAATGGAAGTTTCAACAAAAAGTTTTTCAATAAAGGCGTCGGTTTTCTCTCATTCTGTCCGTTGGCAGCTTTCCGGTCTGTGAGAGATATATCCCTTTCACCGATTTACGAAGTTAAATTAACTTTTTAATTCAATCATTGAACAAAACCATGAGTACAAGGGAATTATACTAACATTTATATTTTAGAATATCCTCATATATTATCTATGGTGTCCTTTAAATACCCTTAAGTTTAATTTCACTAGATATACATTGATTAGTTTATAACTACTGTTTATTTTGGTTTTCTAGGTAAAATCGGTAACAACGATTTCGATTTAGTGTGTAGCTACTTTTAGTAAAGAAATAAAGACCGGGACACACTGCACGTGTCATAATTGAATTTAAATATAAAATTTTAATCATCTTTACTTTTTTATTCGGCTAAATCTACCACCGAAGACCAACTTCACACGACAGAACAGGGTTGTATTCAAAAGTTATATTTGAATGTGGTTTTATATTATTTTCGTAAACGAAATATTTGAGTCCTGATCTTTTGTAGTCCCTCTGACTCTCTGTCTATATCTCTTTATCAAGTTTTTCTTTCTGTAAACTCTTGCTATAGAAATACATGTACAGAAACAAATAACTTTAACTAACAATAATGTGAAAACAAGAAGTCTTTATGAATATGAATGAATCATACGATATTACAAAATCCACTTAGATTACGTGGCTGTAAGCTGTAACTTAATATTTGATCTTACAAAACAAGGTTTCTAAAAATTTTCTAAAGGAAATTGTTAAAAAATTGTATAGTAATAAGTATACGTCATTCTAGCCAACAGTAAACAGGAAAACTGTCAAAAAAAAAGAATAAATTTCAATTCCGTTCCAAAAGCTCTTTCGATACTTGCCTATAGGCGTCGGTTATCAAATTATATCGACCATTCCAGCTAATTCGTCGTTTCCATCCCCGTTTCGCAATCCCCTCTTCCCCCCTATTTTCATCCCCTTCCCCTCACCGCCTACAACCGCCGGCTCTAAGCTCATTTCCTGTGCGCCGCCTGGTTGTATTAATTTTAAATTAACTCTGGATAAAGCGTCGCGTCTGTTCGAAGTGCAAATCAAATGTCTGAGCCGTACACGTCGCACAGCGGTCGTTTCAATATTGGATTTATCTGTAGGTAAACAAAATAAAATACATCCATTTTTCAATTTCCTTACGCTCGAAGTCTGAAAGTTTTATTTAAAGTACACTTCAAATAACGAATCTTTACCTATTTTAGATACGTATAGAGAAGGTTGAGTAAAGACGATTGACAAGATTCATAAAGATCTTTTACAAATTTTTCATTATGAAAGGCTTAGTTTACCTATAACTTAAGTAAGGGGAGCATATATAAACTGACTGACGTTTAATACGAACTAATAAAAGCAATGAGCTTTTTACTTAACTAAGCTAGAGATAAATGATATCCAATTATTTAATTACCACAACTAGTCACAAATGATTCGAGTAAAGCTCTAATATAATAGTTAATAAAAAAAGAACATATTTCAAACGAAAAAACTGTCAATTTAAGTTTTGTGTCGCCTAGTAATCAAATACATAAATAGAGCTAAGGTTAAAGACTTTTTTAATTATTGACTCTAATCTTAATTAAGATTAAAACCACAAAAACATCGAGACAACTAAAACGCTCCAAATCGCATCACTTACTAGATTAGCGCTGGGGAGGAATAAAGGATCTATTGTAGTGCCGGCGCGGTGGCAGACTTGACGGAAGCGTCTGCCCCACCCCAACTGGGGAAGTTCCCCCGTCCGCGCGGAAATGGCGGCGGGGAGCGGAGACAGCGGCATCCGGGGAAGTGGAGTCGGTAGTGGGTGCAGCCCAGTGTGGGCTTTGTTCGTTGAGCACCGACACCGCGACCCAGTTTTGGGGAAACCAGGCATTATTGGTCGTCCCGGTGCACTGACGAATTGCGAAGCTTCGGATTGTTTGCGGTAAAGCATGACAACGAATGAATTTTAATTGTACCTATACCAATTGTCTTACAAACGAATTAAATTTTTGTTTAAATTAAATTGTTTGGACTTTCAACACATTGGCAAAGACATTGTAATGAAAATACATAATTCTGTAGAGAAATCTAATGGTAGTAATAAAGTAAAGTAACTAATAGATGTTATGCAGTCAATTTATCAAAGATATAATAAAATAGTAAGAACAACAAATAATTTACACACATTCGTGTCCTAGAAATCAGCTAAGCTACTCTAATTTAATAAATGGAAATGGCCTCTTGTTTGTCCGTTAGAATATTTGTATAAGCGCCATCTGCCGGCGGTTATAAGAATACAACCTATTAAAACAATGACTTCGCAGCGACATCTCTGGGTATCCTAAAGAACTAGTTTGCGCTTTACAAGCTTTACCTCAGATATCGAAAGCTTTTTATGTGACGATAGTGCTGCCAAAGCGTTGTGTGTGAAAAAATTAGACTAATTTGAATTTTGTTATAAACATAAATATATTTTATGCTAAAATTTTCAATCTTCAGTATACGATTGGAGACAAGACTTAAACTAGCATAGTGAACAAAGTATTTGCATTTTTTTTCTTTTTTTGACAAATATTCATATTGTATATTATGTTCCTTTAACAATAAGACAATAAAATCATTTTTCTATGACAAAGAATACACATTTATAACTCCTTTACAAAATGTATTTTGTACAAATAATTTTAGTTTATAATAATTATTTTTGACAACTCCTATTTAAGTAGTATAAAACAAACTTTAATGATAAACCGTAATTTTTAAAACATTGATGATGCAATAGCCATTACAGTGGTCACTGAGCAGTTTTTACATAAATTGACCATAGAATTTAAAAAAATTAACTTACTAATGAATATATGTCAATACTTAGTTATTTTATTTTTTCTTCTTCTTTTCCTCTTTTAACTTGTAATTAAGTTGCGACTCCAGCATCAGCATGTAATAAGCATATTCTCCTCCCCATGGCGAAGACGCAAGGTACCATTGCGTGAACATGTCATAATCAAATGGATCTATGTAGTTACATTGACTGTCGTTCATTGCTGCTTTCAGTATTTCTGCAGGTTCCAGTGGTTTGTAGTATAATTGTGCAATTCTATCACCGTTCAGCACTGTCTCAATGGCGCGCCTTATAGTGTTTATGTCAAAACCACGCAATGCTTGTGCTAAGGAATTAACGTTAAATTCTCTATCTATGCCATGATACTTCATCATAATTTTCTTTAAAATAAATGATATGCTACCGTAGTCGCTACGAGGAAATACGATCATAGATGAAAATGCCTTTAACATTAAAGCGCCTTTCGTCAACCATGGTTCTGATGCTGTTCCAATTACTAGAATTTTGTCCTTGTCTGATAAAGGTTTTACAATTTCCTTATATAAGTCTTTTTGTAATCGTGTTGGGTCAAACATTTTTTCTTCGGCAGGTACTTTTTTGTAAAATATTTTGTCAGCGTCCGACACTAAAATTATAGCGGGTTGCATAAGCCTGCTTACTTTGTTAATTAAATTGAACATCCTTTTTAAGTTTTTTGGACCTGGATATTTGTTATAAACATTAAATGGTGATAGATCTATTAAAATTGAATTAGTTTCAGATGCCAGTGCATAAACGAGTGTCTTCTTTCCTGACCCTTTGGGCCCCACAAGAAGTAGGGATCGGTTTGCATTGCGACAAGATGAACCTAGCGTTAACAAACATCGAATTCTTATTTGTTCTCGAACATCGCCAAGGCATGGCGGTGGGAACATTGGCGTCCATTCAATTGCTCTCATATCAGCTGCAGCATAGTTTCTGTCGCCCCAAAAATCATCAATAGTTAGATGTTTATGCTGCTTAATGATACCTTCGTCGAACAATTGTTGAAACATTCTGGCGGGTGGTACTTTCTCCGGTTTCGGTACCCTTGGTTTCCTTGGTTTTTTCCTTTTTTCACTTTGAGGAGGCTTGCTGATACCAGCGACATTGTAATCGTTTTTGAGCGACACCTTCAACTGTTCTAACTCTAATCTCATCAACTCATCTACAATGGGCCGCAATTGTAAATGTACTTCTTGATAAGCGGTGCCTACGAGTAAATCTTTTATGTAGCCTTTGATTACTTCTAAGGGAGGATCTGGTACATCAATATTTCTCCATTGTGTTTGATAATCTTTCCACGCTTCTCGTAACTTATCAAATTGTTTACCTACATTGAAATAGATACCCGGATCATTAGCTGGATTGAGTCGTGATTTTCTGTAATCGCTAAATCTTTTTTTCTCTTTTTCCAATGCTTCTTTTTCTATACGTCTCTGTTCTAATTTTGCTTCCAATTTTTCTGCTTTAATTTGTTGTTTAGATTTTGGATTACCAGTTTCTTCTTTCAGACGTTTATCTTCCTTAGCTCGATACTCAATAAATTCTTCGATAGTAAAAGTTTCTCCTTTTACAACTAAAATTGATCCACCCTCTTCAGGCCACGGATACTCATCAAATGTACGGACTTTGTTATACCACACCCGAAACCACTCCCTAATTTCACTGGTTATATCGTCCATTATATAATCTTCTTTGATTTGCAAAATGTGAGCTTTTTCTTTGATATGATCTTCTAACCACTTCTCATGATATTTTTGTCTATAACTGCGGCGTACCTGTTCTACTCTTCTTAATTCTGTTTTTTCCGATGGTTTAGGTTGTGAGGTTATAATCATTTGAAGTTTTTCTTTTAATTTGTTTTCCCGTTTTTGCTCTCGCTTTATCTCCATGAATCGCTTATAAATCGATTTAATAAGCGCAGCGGCTCTTTCTTTCATATATGGCGATGCCTCTGGTTTTTTAAGACCTGCAAGTTCCAAATATAAAGCATTATCTTTATTCAATTTTTTAGCATTTAGTCTAACAATGCTTCTTGACCGTTCCATACGTTGAATATTATTTACATGCCGGTTATATTCTTCTTCTAGTCGCCTTTTCTCTTTCTCTTCAGGAGTAAGTACTTCTAATTGTGTGGATTCAATGTCTTCGCCCAGTGCTAATTTTCGTCTTATCTCCTCTTCCTTCTCTTCCCTTAATCTCGTTTCTTCTTCCAAGCGTTGTTGTTCTCTAATCTCTAATTCTGACTGAGTTGGTGTGGGATCACCTATGCGATTACCAGCGAAAATTTGATCAATGACATATTGCATTTCTTTTTGTCTAATTTCGAATGGATAGAAAAATGGGCATAGTATTTCTACATCCTGAGGTATTATGAGCATTTGTTTAAGAGCGTTATCAGGATACGTAAATTCGAAGAATTCAACAGTTTCTAATGATGATTTTAATTCCAACAAACGACAAGTTATGGTGTCAATAATTTGTCTAATGTATGGACGTCTTTGTACTTGATCCATTTGATCGTAGCATTCACATAATCGATTATATAATATGCAGTACTGAGAGTATACTCTCGCTATTATTTCTATTGCAGTGGCTTGAGGCTTAATTCCTATGCTGTCTGATGCTAAATCCTGGATCTTTTGATCAGCGGCTAAGGCTTTTTCGAAATCATCTTTTATTTTCAACCATCGTTCATAATATTCTTTGCTGGCCATTTTTAAATTTGTTATGTTCGAATCAAAATGGTTACTACATTAACAGTAATTTAAAATATTACTAGGTAAAAGTAAATAAAACCATGACAATGTAAAATGACAATTCTGTCACATGTCAAGTCATTTATCTAATCATTTTTTTATTTCTTCTAAAAATTAATTTCATAAAGTAAAAGTCTTTTCTTCATGTCACACATTACTTTTAAACATTTGCCTTGTTTGTTACTTATCACACTGCCAGGAGACGATATTAGTTGAGGATTCCCGAAGAGAATATTGTAATGAACTATTGAAATGTTAACGGTAAATTGTAATTGTTATTTTATAAGCACCGGTTCACGAAATGAAACTAAACAAAGGTAACTCACAAAGCATAGTTTCATCGTATTGATTTATCAGTGTATTTTCCCCTAGTAGAAGCTTGCTTTCCGTGCTATGACTAATTTCTGTTATATTACACAGGTGATTCTTAACGACGGATCAACGGTTTTGTGTAGGTAGAGAACCTCAATAGCTATCATTTAAACGCAAAGCATGTTGCCCGATTTCCTATATTTTTAAAGTTATTCAATTTTTCGCAAATAAAATCGGAAAAATCAGGTTTCCGACTTAAATTTGACCGTACGTCCAACGTAATGTGTTTACGGTGGTCCTTTTTTTTCTTTAACAGGCCTAAAAATTAGGCTTTCATGTACAAAATCATGTACAAACATGTTCAAGCAAATGGATGTTTCTTATCATTGGTTATGAGATCTGTTACTCGTGAGTTGGGGGTGGGTCCACAATGAGACTCCAACCCTCGCGCACAATAAAAATGTTTTAAGTGCGCCTCCGCGCGTTCCATTGAGCGTCAGTAACGACGACGCACGCGCTCCGCGACTGCATCCGGCCGGCGCGTGCCGATTGTGACTCACCCCAATTCATAAGCGGTAGCGATTACGAAATTGAATTATTTTTAATTTTGATTGTTTAATATTGACAACAAAAGAAAGATGTTAAAAATACAAAGGGAGATCTTGGACAATTACAAAAAATATTAGTTAGTTTGCTTCTAATGTAAAATCATTATTAAATATCTAAATTTAATAGTACAATTCCGTGGAACTTAAAAGTTTAAAAGCCAAGTCAGCATTAATAATTGGCATGTTCTATTCTATTTCTTGTTTATGGCTCTCCCACAGCGGATTGGGCCAGTGTCAAGTGTTTGTGGTTTTGTTCTAATTTGGGAGAAACTGGCAACAAATTGGCATGTTAATAATTTAATTAACACGAAAAAACGCACATAAGAACTTAGCTTACGTAAAGTTTACATTTTTAACAATTGCTTTCATGTAACTTTATACCCTTCACATTCAATAAATTCGCTATTGGCTTGTAAATTGCGGCACAGGCTTAAACAGCATCGCCCAAAATGCAACGTAACAATGATTATTCAGTATCCCTCCTATGTATTCATTACGGGTGTAGAATTTAAGCCATTTATTTTGTTAACTCTGTCTCGGTCAATAAAGCCTGTCGGGGGTTGGACTAAAGGGATCGTCGAGCTCTGATAGTTCGTAATCTTAATGCTGGTGTCGCGACTGCCGGTCTGTTAGCATGCTTGTCCTTATTTTGGATCAGAAACTTCCAGAAAACGTAAGTTCGGGCGGGAATACAATGCATTCAGTATAGGTTTAATTAGTTGAACATGTTATTTTAAACAAATGAACTGAAACTGTAAATCGGTATCATTACTTTTTGTTTAACGTTCAGCATGTAAATACAGTTTATGCTATGTTTATAAATAGATTCCAAAAGATGGAAAAGCAGGAATGGGTTTTGTGTATTATTAAAATTACGGAATTATAAGAGGTTACGCTTTCAGTCATAAATATGGACCTATAAAATTGTATAATTATCGATAAATCAACGGTTTTTAAAACATGCCACTAATCATCCTCGCTGTTATGTTTACCCTAAAAGCTGTTGAAATTAACAAATAGTCTGCGTTCCCACGAGGGGGGTATCTTCATTAACAGAGAGGGAATCGAAGCCGTGACAAATTCGTCGCATGCGCGGCGTACAGGCACCACCCAGACAGTTAACGGGCCACCGGAACAGACAGACACAATGATTGACTGTTCAATTGAGTGCCGGAGTTATTCGGGATTGCACACTCTCCGCCAATTACGTTAAGCGTACGCGATTAGTGTTGTGCAGAGAAATATCGACATATCGTCTTGTCCAATTGATTTTTTAAAGCAAATTTTCCAAATGTACTTTTTCACACTTTTTCCTAACTTACACTAATAAAACGTGAGAAAGTATTATCGAAAATACATCTATTGAATTATACAAAAAAGAACAATGAGAAAAAAGTTATTATATGGGTGACTTATGGACGATGAATTATTTTGTATGATTACATGTGTAATGAGATTTTTGTTGTATAATTAGCTTATTTTAATGTTTCCACGAAACTATACTTTAATGTTATAAGCTAAAGGGATAGCAATAATGTTCAAACACTTTGATCAAAAGTTCTGTTCAGCAAATCGTTTGTCACAAAAAACAAAAAATGGGACCCACCTGCAAGCATTACCTTTCGGATAAAAAAAGAATTA
>DVQG01000334.1:0-15668 GCA_018231605.1 Papilio ambrax
CGCGCCCGCACCGCCCCCGCCCGCTATGGAGCCGCTCAGCACCACGCGCACCACCGCGAACGGGCGCTTCGCCATATGCAGCATCTAGGAGGATTAAGTTGGTATAAACTGCATCATATCGCCTTTACAAACACATCGTAATAAACAAAAGTAATACACACTTCTACGACGTGACGTCTCCTAGCTCTACGTACATCGGCAGCTTGTTTCGCCTTCCAGGCGACGACGCAGGCGGCCAGGAAGAGGAAGAAGCACGAGAAGAACACCGAGAAGAAAACGAACAGGTCGATGTGCAGCTGGTCCTGGCGGAAGAAGGTGATGCCGAAGCTGGCGGCGCCGTCCTCCACGTGGCGCGCGTGGATTATTATGTAGAACTTGGTGTGCGAGAGGTCGTGCACCTTCTCGGGCAGAGTGAGCACCAGCCGGTTGCGGAGGTCGCGCACGCGCAGCAGCACGTTCCTCTTGTCAACGGACACGTACGTGGCCAGGTCGGAGGCCGTGTAGTCCGCGAGCGATATCTCCGTCTTGTCGTAGTACCACGTAAAGTGGTGACTGTCCGGCGCCGGGTCGTCCAGGGAGGGGACCTTGCGGAACTGGTCGTGCTTGTAGTAGGTGGGGTCCAGCTCGACCGCGTGCGCGCCAGTCGTCGAGTTCACCGACACCACGAAAGAGCTGTCGTTCGGGCTCAAGTACAAGTCGACGGCGCCCTGCGTCACGTCCACTATTACTCGTATGTCTACGTTCATGTATCTCGGATTGACCGCCACGAATACCGTTTGACCGGGGTAGAGGGGACGTGGTTTTATTTTGCATTCATCTGTAACCAAAAAAATCACAATGTAAAACGTAACAAAATCATTAAGCAGCAGGATCGTAATCATATTTAGTTCGTACGGACCTATAGACTTTCCGTCGAAGCAGAGCTTGTTCTCGATGTTGATGGTCTTGTAGCACTGGTGTCCGTTGCGCGGGTCGCCCATGTAGAGGTCGCGGCACTTGACGCACTGGTAGCGCCAGCACTCCTGCGCGGTGTTCTTGCTGGCGCCGGCGGCCTGGCACGACGCGTCGCTCTCCGTGTTGTTGCCGCAGTTGCACTTCTCGCCCGTCACCGGGTCGCACGTGTCGCCGTGGCCGTGGCACTCGCAGCTGGACAACACACACCATACCATATACTTACAATGCTACTTTTCATTAGTGAAAGGAAGTGTTAAAAATTTTAATTAACAGGAAAACATTTATATACCAACAGATTAAGTGAACAGATAAAAAAATACAGCGGCCAATGTATGACAATGTAAACAAGTTCTTTTGTGTTACCCACAATTAAATGATATTTAAACATCATGCTTTGGGTATCAATTAAAAAATAACGGATGGGTCTTAAATAATTTTGTGTATGTTGTAATTTACTCCATTATTCTATCTACTAAATAAACCTAGTTCTAGTCCTGTTAATTTACAAAACCACCTCCCATACTAAAAGTAGACAAGTCGTTCAATGACATTACGGTCGACAGGGGTCGCGGAAGTCTTCGGAGCCCCTGAAGTACCCCTCGATGCAGCGTTCGCAGCGCAGCCCGTCGGTGTTGTTGGCGCAGCGCACGCAGCGCGCCTTCGAGCCCTCGCGGTAGTACTCGTCGTCTGCCGGCGCCGCCTCCGACACGTCGCTGGTGCACACGGTCGTGTGTCCGTGGCAGTACACCGAGCACGGGATGCACTGCCCGTTGTCCGTCGGGTCTCCCACGAAGTTCGGCTTGCAGATCTCACATTGATTGCCCTAGTAGGAAACATTAAGTTAATGACACACCATACATTGCATATTGATGGTCGATAAATAATCAAAATTAGTTTACCATGGTGTTGTTGTGGCACTCGATGCACTTGTCGAGCTTGTCGGGCCCCTCGCAGTGCGAGTGTCCGTTGCACTGGCACTGTATGGTGCAGTTGGCGCCCACGTAGCCGAAGTCGCAGCGGCAGTCGTTGGGCTGCACGCAGGCGCCGCGCACGCAGCCCTGCGTGCACACGGCCGCGCACCCGCCGCCCCCCGCGCCACCCGCGCCACCCGCACCCGTCGCTCGCTTGTACCCCGCGCCGCACGCGCATTCGTACCCCTCCGGCAGGTCCACGCAAACCTAAACATCACAAATAAAACTCATTACTTCTAAATAACTTCTTCCACTCCTCTGGACCCACAATGGTGGGAACAGGTAAAAAAAAAAATAACGTAAAATAAAATTTATTTTCAGTGATATGGACTTGGAACCTCACCTCAGACTCGGCTTTACATTGATGGTGGTTGTTCTCACATTCGTTTTCGGGAGGACATCTGGTGTAATGCCAGGAGAACGTTTCATTGGTGTTATTGCTCTGGTTGAGAGAGTCGTAGACGGCGGCGCAGGTGGTGCGCGTCGTGTAGTCGAGCGGGGACTCTATGGAGCCCTCGGAGCACACGCCCTCGCCGTTGGCGTCCTCCAGCGCGCACCAGCCGCAGTGCGAGTGCCGCAAGCACTCAGAACACTGCTCGAACGTGCCGCACGGCGCCGGACACTTGTTCTTGTCCGCCTTTGTCAGCACCAGCCCGCACACGCCGCCCGCACATATGATAGGTTGATACGCCGGAGAAATACACGTCCCCAGATATGAAGCCCAGTGACATTCGGAGAAGCCACCCTCGGCCCCGTCGGAGCTCAGACACGACTGACAATCCGTAAATTGGTGGCAGCGACTGGGGCACTCCTCTTTCGTCCTCGGCCTGAGACTGGCGCGGCCGGGTTCATCGATCAATGCACACGTCCAATTGAACAGTTCAGAGTTATCTTCGATAATTTTCGTTGCTTGACCTAATAAAAAAAAAACAATTTTGATTACCTTGTCCAGTGAAAATACAAGGCAATGATACAACATATACTATAATATATTACCTGATCTACTGGCGTACCGAGTCCACGTGCACTGGTTGGATACACATTTATCGCAATCTGATGCCAGACACCTTAATTCCGGACATTGGTCTACGTCACTGATGTAAGTAGTTCCCGCATTACATTTGATACTTGTACAAGATTCATCCGTTGGTACACATTCGCCTAAAAGATAATACGAATTAGCAAAATCGTAGGAAGTCAGCATAAATGTCAATTTGGTACTAGGTGTTGTACTAACCGACGGCCGCCGCGCAGGACTCGCACCACCTGCAGGCGGGTTTTTCCTCCGGATACAGCGGCCACGCGGCGAGGCACGACGTGCACGTTGTGAAGTTCTCACACGAACGACTCGAGATCAGTTCAAAGTCACAAGCGGCACCAGAATTTGTGGAAACTCTATCGCTGCCCACGCAGCCTTGCTTGTTGACGGAGAAACATTTCGTGTAGTTGCTTGTGCTACAGAAGCTGCAGCCCATGTGACTGCGACATTCCAACTTGTTCGAGCTCCACAGAGAGCACAGGTCTTCGGGCAGTGATATCCGCGTCACTTGGCAGTTGGCGCTGCCCGTCCAGCCGCCGATTATGTAGATGTACCCTTCGCTATCTGTTTCCACATCGATGGCCATCGCGTGGGCGATTGTGCGCGGCGGCGGGTGGTCCACTATACTTACGCCTGTAAAAATATTCAATGAAATATAAAATTAATTAATTAGACTAATATAGATAAAACGCGAATCTACATACCTTTCACAAGTCTGACCCACTGGTTACATTCGTAGACGTAGGCAATGAGAGCATTTGATCTATTTTCTGGGTCAGTTCTTCCTCCAAATACGATCATGTAGTCGTTTGTGGTGACAGCGGAATGTAAATAAGTCGCAAGTGGTAATGAATCGAAGGCATGTAAATTTAAGAAGCTAGGCAACTCACTCCAGGTCTTCGTTGGGTAGTGGAATGAGAACAACTTATCGGAAACCATGGTGCCATTATAAACGTACAATATTCCACCGAATACGTAAAGACTTTGCGACGGAGCATGGTAGACAGTGCTATGTCCTATGACTCCTGACGGTATCGTTCCTCTACAGCGCAGTTTAGTCCATTTTTCATTATCGAGATCAAATTCCCAAATTTCAGACATAAATCCTTCGCTCATCGAGAAGCCTCCAATGAGAACGAGACTTTCGTAATCCTGATACTTTTGCAATGTCAACGTATGTCCCGCTAGTGCCGGCGGCTGCTCATTTTTAGATTTGATGTTACTCCATCTCTGATCTTTCAAGCTAAACTGCCAAAAGTCATCAAGAATTTTATTTTCTCCGCTCTTTTCCTGCAAACTTAAGCCTCCGTAAATATAAATGTTTTGTTTGGAATGATAAATTTCAGCCGCGTGGAAGTAGCGGCGCTCGGGCATTTTAGCATCAGGGGTTGCCTCAACGGTTACCTGCATCCAGGTGTTATTTTTGGTATCAAAGAATCTAATATCGTTTAAAGGGCCGTGAGATAGTGAATATCCACCAAACATCCACAAACCTCGTCTATCGGCGACCAAACTGTGACCGAATCTAGGCAATGTTTTTCTCAGATGATCTAAACTATCGGACAGAAATTCAGAATTAAACAACTCTGTAAAAACGAGTTGAGTTTTATCAAGTTTAACTGAACAGTCATCTCCTCCGAATCCCTCATTGCAGAGACATCGTCCGTAGCTGGTGTCGCACACGCCCGCTTTAATTATTTCGCTGCAGTTGTGTCGACATATTTCAATGTCACAATTAGGACCTCCATAACCATCTCGGCAAACACAATGCCTCTTATTGCACACTCTGGGCCACGAGCAGTAGTCGTCGCAGGCCAGGACTTCATATACACCTTCGAAGCCTTGCTCCGGTTCACCTTGTTTGTAATGCACAGTTAAGTTTCCACTTCGAGCCTCCACTACTCCCGAAGAAGCACCATTGCAAAACACGCCCAACAGTTGACTTTGTTGATTATTATTCAAATCTGGAACGCCGCCGAGTCCATCGTAAACATAAACGGCGTTTTCGTCACAGGGCACATCGAAATGAGAGGAGTTAATTCTAAACTGAATCGTGGCGTCTTTAATATTACTAGCGGATATAATCCACAGACACTCTTTCGATGGACCCAATGATTTTACGTCGGGGTCTGTCATAAAGGAGCCGATGCCTTCGGTCTGGGTGGCATTTAACATTCCTCTCGGTTCACATTGGTAATAGCACCTGCCACCGTGTCGAGGATCGCCGTAGAATTTGGCTTTGCAACGCTCGCAGTTTTGCCCTTCGGTGTTGTCTTTACAGATACATTCGCCGGTTGCGTAGTCGCAGACGCCTCGCGCCTCGTCGCCGTGGTCGTTGCAGTCGCACCTGCGGCAGCCTTGCCCCGTGGTCGCGTTGCCGTGGCTGCCGGGCTTACACGACTCACAAAATTCACCCTCCGTCCAGTCCTTACATTCGTCGCAGCGACCCACTCCAGTCTTGCAGGTCGAATGATTGTGACATCCGCAGTTAATGGAGCAGTCGGCGCCGGTCCATCCGAGGTCGCAATGACATTTGTACTGAGGAGCGCCGCCGCAGTAGCCATGCACGCAATTATTGTAACAGGTTCGCATGCAACTTTTTTTCCCGTCCCCGATGTAACCTTGCTTGCATTTACAAGTGTACGAGCCGTGCGTGTTGTTACAGATGGCGTGCTCGTGGCAGTCGTGGAGGCCGAGGCCGCACTCGTCTACGTCGGGGCATTGGGCGTACGCCCAGCCCGCGTCCGTCGACGTCACATTTAAGAGAGAAGCGCAATCCACATGAGAACGAGTGAAATCACCTTCAGTGCAAATGCCGTTGATGGGGTTTTCAAAGGAGTGACACCATCCACACCCCATACTGCGCAAGCAGGTCGCGCACTGCGTATGCGCTTGACAGGATTTGCACTGTCCGGACTTGCGCGCGGCGTCGTCGGCGGGCGGCGGCGCGGAGGCGCGGTCGAGCCACTCGCGGCACAGGCCGAACTGGTACTCGCTGGTGTAGACGCTGAAGCTGAAGCACTGGCGCGTGGCCTCGCACCAGACGCAGCGGCCGCGCTCGTCCAGGCAGTGCTCGCAGTCGAGGCGCATGCGACAGGGCGCGGGGCACTCGCTGGCCTCCACGATGGCGCCGCCGGCCCGGCCGCGCCGCGAGCAGCGCGCCTCGTCCGCCCACCACTCGCAGTAGTTGCCGGACACGCAGCGCTCGCAGCTGATGTAGTTGGAGCAGTTGGGGCAGGCGGCCGGCTGCAGCGTCAGGTATCTCCACTCGCCCTCGGCAGAGCAAGTCGTTTTCTCGTCGGTGTTTCTAGCTTCGCAGCGGTTTGTCACTTCGCACCATCCGCACGCGGCGTCGGAGAGGCACAATAAGCAATTATCGTAATTAGAACACTGTCCGTCCGAGTAAGGCTCTAGGAACTCAAATGTAAAGACCTGCAACAACAAACATGCAAACGTAATAAGATAATATTTTGTAAATAAAAAAAGTAAAATTGAATTTAGAAAACAAGTTGTATAATGTACCTTGGCATTTTCTTGAGATTTATTGTGGAGAAGTTCCATTTTGGAATGATGATGTGAGGGATATAAGCCCGTGTGCAAGGAGTCATTGGCGTGCATGTCTACGGACAGTCTGCCGGGGAACAAGGCGGGCCAGTCTACAAGGGAGCACGCCGAAGGCTGCGCTGTCAAATTGGCCACCGAGACGGGATTGTCGCCCAGATTGAGGGAGATATTGGAATGTCCGGCGCAAATGTGTAACGTTTCTCCCGTGCCGTTCCAATACTGCGGGATGTGCAGCCAGCCGCGAAGACGCGCCTCGCTGGACCCCACGAAGATGTGATTGCTGCCGCCGCCCGTGCCCCAGTCCACGGTGGTGGCGTTCACCACCGACACCCCATCGGGATGGTTCCAGTCCGCCGGCTGCTGATACCTCAGGAACGTCAGCCCCGGTCTTTTGTCCAATATCTTGCACTCTTCAGGGGTAGTCACTTCGGTACCCGTATTTCCCCACCATCCTGGATTTTCCGACGGCGTATCTTCACCGCAAACTCCGTAGTTATCTAAAAAAATACAGCAAATCCGTCAATTATTGTTTTAAAAACTTTTAAAATGTCCATAATCATAGACAGCAATACCGTCTTTGTGATGGCAGCGTGCATTTTGCACACACCAGCTGCACTGATACAGTCCTAGCTTGGTGCTAACGGAGGGCAGAGGCTTGCGGGTGGTGTTCAAGTTGTCGAGCGGCGGGCCGTGTATGAGGCAGGAGTGGCAGTCGCCCAGCGCGGGGCAGATGCCGCCGCATCGGAGCGATTGCAAGTTTGTTGTACAATTCGATCCGATTGTCCTCCCGTAACATATCTGCAAATCAAAGTCATTTAAATGTTAATTTGCATAAGCAATAAAAGTATTATCGTCTGCAATGCCCTTGTTACTTGTTTACGTCACATTATAAATGCTTAGTCACATGAATTAATTAACTTTACTGTGAGTATTTAATAAATCGTAAGTCATCAATAATAAAACAAAAGAAGAAATTATTTAGAACATAAAATGTTAAACATATTCTGAGGTAAATCAGGTTTTATTGCAATAAAAACTCACATCGTCAGCAGAACACCAGCCGCACTCGGGGTCGGCGAGGCACTCGGGCTGGCTGCGATGCCGAGGACAGGCCGATTCTGGATCCTTATTCGTAATTCCTGCATGCCAACTTGGCACGACATATGCCAAAAGGTCACCTAAAAATTGCCATAAAATATTAACAAAAACATTCATTATAAAAAAACCTCAAAATAATATATTTCCATTAATTTATTACTAACCATTAACATTTCCATGATATCCACCAACTATCAGCAAAGTCGATGGAGGTTTTAACGCTGCCGCATGAGCAAAAACTCCTTGCTTCTTCGGATATATCTTTCTAATTTTGCCTAATACGTCCAGAGGGATCCAGGAATGACAACCAAGATGATATAAATACATTTGTCCATCATAACAGATTTCTTCTCGGTTATGCCTATGAGAGTATCCACCAAAAACTACTAAATAATTACCTAAAACAAAATATGTCATTAGTTAAACTATAATTCACATTATCACTAAAATAATAAATGACTAGCTTTTGCCAGCAACTGGGTCTGCGGGAAATAAAAAAATAAACTTAGTAAGTAGCCTATGTTTTCTTCTAGAGTTTGTTATACAACTGTGTAAAATTTCATCGAGATCCATTCAGCAGTTTAGGCTACAAACATCTATCCATCTATCCTTTCGCATTTATGATTTAGGTCAGATTTTCTTACCAATGAGAGTTGCTGTATGAAAAGCCCTTTCTCTAGGCACATAAGTGTCACGAAGGTGTGCTCTGGGATAGTGTATTTCACTCCAATGTTTGTAATCCAAGTCAAAGGCAAACATGCGATCGGATAATTTCGAAAACCTTAAAAACATTCATAACACTTGTTAGTAAACAAAAATAATTGGAAACAGAAGTTTAATTTAGTGTCATATACCAAATTCACCGAAAATCTGGGTACTTGTGGTGGTAAAAAGCTAAAATGTACCTAGCAACACTGGCCACTACACCTCCATACACCAAGAGAGAGTTAGAATGCGAATGATAGACTGCGGTGTGCGACACCACTCGTACATCCAGCTCCTTGCCGCCTCGCACTTGTACCTTCTCCCAGGTCTCATTGCTAACTTCACCTAATTTAATTTTGTACAAGCTGAAATAATAAAATAAGGTTTTCATATTCAAGACACTTTTAAGTTAAATATTCAACTGTAAACAATGACATAATACACTTAGTTGCAAAAAAACGAGTACTTAATGCTACAAAGATGCATTTTACACTAAGAAATTAATGAGCATTAATCATATAAATAACATTTTAAACATACCTTGAGGAAAATTCTCCATCTACCGTACTCCCACCAAATAAATACAATTCATTGTTCACAGCCGTCAATGTATGTCGAGTCAGTCCGGGCGGCGAGAATGTTGAATTCACAGCTCTTAATGTCCACGAATTATAAACCGCATCATAATACCATAATTCCGATGATAAGCTGCCATCTGATAATTTCCCTCCGTAAAGAATGAAGCCTGTTAAGAACGCGCAAGCCGCGTGACCGTACCTAGGTTCAGGTTTGGAATTGTTGGATTTAATACCAGAGGATAAGAACTCCGGCCTGTCAGTAAACTGCAAGTAACTTTCAGAATAAGGTGTAGGTGTGTACATAAGAGGTAATGTAGTCTTGTCATGATGAGAAAATGATGCTAAAAGTAAATTGAATAAAGAACTTCTATTTCCTATCTGCCAGCTGCCATCAATATTGCCCTGTAACAAAACATAAATATCAGGTATAATATACAATAAGAATATTTAATCTATTATTATTTTGTAAAATAATACATACTTTAGTAAATAATGTCAATAATGATTTATCATTTTCTTCCGTTGTTGGGTATCGTCTTAAAACTCTTCCATTTTCATTATACCATTGACTAGTAGAAAATCTGAAGAAGAGATTTAAATTTTATTACTGCATACATGACATAAAAGGCACAATTAGCTACATAAATGTGCACATTTAAAAAGCTTCGGATAATTGTAAACACTATCAAAAATATAAATGTACCAATCCATCTATGTTTTCAATCAAACACACATATTCTTGATGAATATATTTTTGAAACTAAAGCCTTCAAGTTTCCAGAATTTTGCAATTACACACATACTTATGGAGCCTACTCTACTGTATAACAAAATAGCAACAATTATACATACTTATAGATTTCTAATAAGCCTAATACTCTATTCAGATCATATCCTCCGAAGACATATAGAGAGTCTGTGTGGTTCACATAAACAGCTGTGTGGGCAGCTCTCTTTGTCATACCACTTTCAGTATGTGAAAGCCAGTGCCAACTGTTGCCTTCTTTATCATTCTTTTTCAGTGAGCATGATTCTCCAGAATAACTAAAATAAAAACAAGTTTTAAATATGTCTTACTTTATAAAAGTTTCAATTAATGTCTTAAAATAACTATTAATTTAAAAGCAAACACTTAGTAAAGGGTAGCCAGTAATAAGCTTTCTATGATAAATAAACTATAATGAACAACAAATGGACTAAAACATGCATGAAATTGATTGTTTTAGTTGTTTACATATTTATAACAGTTGTCACTTGCTGCTTTGTACCATGAAATCTCAAATAAACCTTCAATTTTGTTATCTGATCAACCAGTACTACAAACAGATAACAATGTCCATTTATTTTTAGGTCAACATAGTATTTTTTCTAATGAATACTTTATATTGTTACATTTACAAGTTTTTGTCAGCAGTATGATCATTGTACCAAATCTAACTTCTTTTTCTTGAACTTTTTTAATGACAATAACAAAAGGTAAATAGAATGTTGATGTTTGGTAAGGAAGAAGTGAAAAACATACCCTTTTTTGCATTGGCAGCCATCCCCTTTACATTGGCCATTGCCTGAACATCCACTGGGACATAGTTCTACGCTACAATCAGGACCACCCCACACACCCACCACACAAAAGCATTTATGTGACACACAAAGCCCTCTCCCAGTACAATTATTCGGACAATTGTGGATAGCATATGTTGCTCGGAAACCATCTAATACATAGTTTGTATCACTATATAAGAGTATTAACATCTGTAACAAGGCAAAGAAGCATAATATATCTTTAAATTGAAAGTTTATGAGATACTAATAAAGAAACACTCACATATCCACTTGAAGCGGTGACATTTTGTGGTTCAGTTTTGCCACTGAAACTTCCTAATAGAGGTGCATCAAAAGAATCACCATCATATACAAAGACATAGTCGTAGGAACATTCTGTTCCCATACGAATAAAGCTCAGTGTTATGTATTGACTTTTATTTGCTGCTTTAATGAGCCATTCGCAATGTGAATCCTATGAAAGAAAAACATTAAATACTTAATTGCAGTGCTTTACAAGGTAAAACATTTATTAGTATAAAAACCGACTTGTGTGTAGTTAGAGGTCGTAGGGCCGTCCGTGATAACTCCGCTGGGCTCGGTGAACACCCTGCGTGTCTTGTCGCAAGGTGCTATGGACGCGGCGCACCACACGGTGAGATAGATCCAGATGACCACTACTGAACTTGCACTTTTCTCCCCAATACGTGGATAAAACATGCCTCTTCCGAATTGTCACAAAACATAAGTCAAACATCAGAGCCATATAATCGTGAAATTACGACTAATATCACTAAAATGTAAAATAAACAACACTCATTTAGATGACATCTACTTCAAGGCTAACAACTTTAAAAGGTGAGTATTGTCCTAAGACCCAAGTGTTAAAATATACTTCACTATTTGAAGAATGGTAATGCTTTTAAGAGAAAGGTATTTAAATTGTTATTATTTGTGGGCTAGTCGGACTTTCTAACGAGTTTTTCTTACAAACAAACAATCAGATCCATCACAGTATTTTGACATTTGGTGACTGATTTCATTTTTTATCTATATTTCACAAACAAAGATAATCGATGTTAAGAGTTTTGGTTGATTTTATTTCAGAAACATGTGTTAAATTATACATTTCTCTAAAGATACAATGCTATAGCGTTATATTAAATATTATTTCATTACTGGATTTGAATATTTTTGACATCGTAGATGTACATATGTAACTAACTTTTACTAACATTCGAGGTTATGGTAATAAATGTTTAAAATATGTATTATACATTTACAAAGCTTACATAATTCTAGTATTTAATCTAACAAATTAAAAAAAAACGAAAATTCTAATCGCGTTACACCAAGCTTGCATATTCCCAAACGCATTTTGTACCAATTTGAAGCGCGCGCTTTGAAATCTTGAAGAAATGAAGGCAGGGGAAAATGTTCTCAATATCGCTTCTAATTCTACCACGAAGTAGCTAAAACCAAGCTATTGGCATTTTCTATTCGTTTTAACATTGATAAGATGTAATTTATGCGTGACATGTTAAATATTTTTGTACCCGTTTTTATACTATTATTGTATAACGAATACTTAACTTGCAATTTGCAATTTTTATGAGTAAACTTTTCTGTTCAAAGTATCGAGTGCTGCTTCCGCGTGAAAGTCGTATACTACCAACTAACGTTGGTGGAAATTATGTTTAGTAAAGCTCAAAATGTGATCTTGGAAAATAAATCTAAGCAGGAAATTCATTACTGTTCAGTATTGAAATTTTTATTTTAATAGTGCGCAATATTTTCAAATCTTGTTTATCACATCAAGCCGATCACTCTTCCCTACACTAGAGACTGCGTCGCTCCGCATGATTAATTAATGAGTTTATTGTCTGTATAAGTACCCTGTTGTTTAAAGGATGTCGCTTCTTCTTTCAAGAATATCTATAAGTACGTCCTTTTTAACATTCAAGTATCTAAGCTTCATATTTTTTATTGTCAAAAGAAAAGTACTATTTCGCAACTAAATTGAAGTAATTGACTAAAACTACCGTTTGTGGCTGGTCCCATTACAGCATAAGTCATTATTTAAAAAAGATGGTGTTGTGCAGTTCTTGAACTTTATTTATCACTTTGGGTTTTTGTCGCTTGATTGAGTTTCGTAAAGCATTCAACAACAGTATACTCTATGTTCGAATCCTAGTCTGGATTTGAAGGTGTCGTCGACGGATTCTAAATAATCTTTCGAACGTGGTTTGACAGTCCAAGGTAAATATTAGGATGTACTACATCTAAGGTTACATACAAAAAGGAAGGCTTTAATTTGCAAGAACAAAAGAGCGTTTAGTAGGCAGGCTGAGATGAGTATCGATCGCGCGGGTTGCTGAGTCGGCAGTCGCACTCCAGTGCGGCGGGGCGGGGGTGAGGCGCGAGCGGCGGCGGGGCGGGCACGCACTAAGCCCGCGACGAGCCTTTATTTCAAACAAATTACATTATCAAACGGAAAAATAAAGATATAAGCTGCAATGACTTTCAACAATAGTATTAGAAACCAAAGATGCCAAGTAAATCTGTTAACATGCAGCAGAGCAAAAACATTTGGGATTTAGATAAACTATATCTCTGCAGGATCTTGTACCCAAGACAGATATGTACACCGGACGCAGGGGAAATATCTTAGTCATTTTTTTATACGTAACTGCCTTCGTATGCAAACATTATGAACAATTAGTTTAGAAATTGAACATAGGTATTAGTTACGATTTATAGTTTTTTTATACTTTTTTATTGTTTGTCGAACTCAATATGTTAAATGGTTGATATTAAGTTCATGATGATCTTGGCTTATAATGTAGGCAGCATATTTATGGAGGTAAAAATTAATAAATCATTAGCGCGCACGTGAGAGACGCTGAGGGCTGTTGAAGATTTTTCATCTGGAATGAAGTGATAACCGCTAATGACGCGCAAACGTGTCGACTCATCTGCCATTACCACTGCCAAAGTCTTGTTAATGTTTAACTTTTTATGGATTGTTAATTCTTATTTCCAGCGATGTGAATTAGTCTCAAACTAAGCTAATATGATCAACATCTTAAATAGACATTAACTTCAATAAGGAAAACATTCTTGAGTGAGTTAATATTTTTTTTTTTTATATATCTTAACTGCGATGTCATTCTTAAAAACCAAATGTATTATTATTCTAATTGATACCAGAAATGTTTCAGAAGTCATTTTTTTGTTCGGTTTGTGTTTACTATTAATATAAGCACTTTATTATTTTTCAGTTTGTTGGACGGATTTTTTATAGTATTTTACGTCACAAGGTGCATGAAAGTATAATGCATGATAGCGTATTTGATAACTGTGGCAGTACGGCCGTCGGGCGCGGGGCGCGCGTGACGGTCCATTCTAACCGCGTGCTTACCATGTAAATTAAACTGACCATCCTTTTTTTAGCACAAACATCACATATTTCGCTCGTTGTTTACACTGTCCGCGTGTTTTATACTGTTTGATTCGATATTTGAATATTCTATAACGCTTCCGCTTGTAATCATAATAGATGTTATGACGACGAAAGGACAATTATAATGCGAATTATCATTTTGTAGTTTAATTAATTAGCCACGCAATGTTACCTTAACACGAAGGAAAATATAGTGATGCGTGGTCCACGGAGGAGCCATATTATATCTTTTGACGACTATAACAATGTTAACTATTACTGTTTTTGTCGTGTCTCAGAAACACTTAAAAATGTACTGTAAAGTAGCAAAGTTAAGGTAGACGTTTAGTTAGAAAGTATGCGGATACGTAGAAACGGCAGTTGTGTTTGTTGAGGATAGGCGGAGAACATTTGGAGGTCATTTAGAGCGGTGCCCTGGGGAGCGGGCACTCGGCGGCCGGTCGGGGACATCATCATACAAATGGCACATTAGCACCGTGCGGTCGCCTCGCCACGCCGGACCCACCTTATCTTCCTCTCAACTATATTTGTTCTGGTTCGGATTACTAGAGATTTACCACGGTCACCGGCAGTTAACAGCCGATTATGCGTCCTCTGCAAAGATGGACTAAATTTAATAGCCCCGAGTGACCCGGTTCAGAAAAACAACGCTCTAGGCCCCCAGTAATTTTGCATATTTTTATAGTAATTATGCCTAAATTTTGGTATTAAAATCTTTCTTTGTGTCGGTTAAAAGATAAGGACTGCACTTTAATATGTATAACTGTATTGAACTTTTAAGCACTCGTAAACTAATTCTACTTGTCAGATATGTTAGCGATTTGTCTAAGGTTCCAATACAAAAACCTATAATAATTGTTACTTAAGTTACCTATACTTAGTACCCAGGTACACAGCAGCTTTTGATGTATCACTTCCAATTAACCTTATTAACGCATGACATTATTGTGATGGTTTATATCATGGGGTGGTGTTTAGTAGTGTTCTAAATAAGGCAGTCCCGGAGCGATAGTGCGGCTCCGCGATAAATCAGCTGTCTGTCGATACGGGGCCGCCCCGGCGAGGCGCGGGACTTGATTTGTCGCGTCCACATTATACAAAACGTATGACCACTATGGTTGGTATGACTATCGATAAGAAAAACAACAGCAATACGTGGAACGAAATTCTAAATTAATTCCAAGGTTTTAAAAAATAAGCAAAAAATTGTTCCAAATTCTTTGCATTGGATTTCCGTTGTGAACTTTGTAAGTAATGTAAATTGGTACTTTGTTACTATTTTGTTTTAATTTTAATTTTCGCGCTTTAATAAATATTTATTGAAAAATAATGTTATGGAAAATAAAACAATTGGCTACGAAGAATAGCGTAAATTCATTGTCGATGTATTTAGCGTGTCGCAGCCCTTATACATTTATGGGTAACATTATACATTGTTGTTCTCAAAACAATTTATGATCAGAGGGTCACACCATCTCAAGTAGGACTGGCTGTATTTAAGTTTACTAATTCATTTAAATTTACCTTATTGTAATGCCTTACTTGTTTTTGACCAACTTCCCAAAAGAAGGAGGTACTCAATTCGTGTGTATGTTTTTTTTTATTATTGTTTTTTTATGCGTGTTACGGCATAACTCCGCCGCTAGTGGACCGATTTTGACATTTTTTTTTTATCCGAAGTCGGTGTCAGTCAATGTAAATTCATTACTTAATTGTTACTATACTTTCAATTGTCAATTGTTATGGTAAAAATG
>DVQG01000335.1:0-15655 GCA_018231605.1 Papilio ambrax
TGGGCAGCGGTCGCTTCGCCATTTTGGCGGATTCAGGTGGCTGCTTGCTCGTTTGCCACCTTATTTTATAAAAAAAAACTAAACAGTTTAATTCGCTGCGACACAATCGACTAATCAAACTCACAACAGTTGTGAGATAGTTTAGTCAAAGATGTACGCCCGTTCTTATATCACTTATTAAAATACTGTTCGACTTGAGTTTAAAGAATGAAAATCTGTTAAAAGTGAACTTGTCGTTGTATTAAAAGCACAGCCAAAAGCATGAACAATTTAAGACTATAATCTGCAGCTAACTTGTTGGCTTACGGGTGAGATCGCTTTTATCAATTATTTTGTATGATAACAAACCCAACTCTTAATTCCACTTCGTTTTTAAAACACTTTTTTATGTTACTTTATTGTGTTTTAAATATCATTGTGTAAGTTTAACTTTATGGTAAATTAGTCGACGAAATTTTTATCTGTCAAATGCCAAGAAAAACTATGTATTAAAAACCAAAAAATTTTGGAAAAACAATTGTTTTATCATTGTTCTGTAATTCTACTTCTATACATAAACGTACGACTATACATAATTACTTAGGTATATAGGTATTAAGTCATGTAAATCAGCATATACACTTTCTGAAATAATTGGATAGAGAATGTCGAATCGTCGAAGTTATTTTATAAGTGCTAGTGGCATCCCGTTAGTGGAATTAGTGTAATGGAATCGCAGATAGGTCGTGCTACGTACGGCAGCAATGGTCCGGCATACTGGCGTAATGTGATCATATAAAACGCAGACAGCTGTTAAACACACGTGCACCAACACGGTCCATGCAAGAATGTAAGCGAAGCTGCTACGGCGTAGCGCTCGTGTCCGGTGCAAATTGTAGCCCGCGCCTACGGCCCCGGATACATGACTAAAACCAAATTACAGATAAATGGCATGTATTTTGTAAAGCTATGTGGGATATCGTTATTTTATACGCATTCATTTTTTTACCTTTTTAATAACTAACTCTGAAACTCGTTTATACAGTATCGTTGAAAAAGAGATAGGATTTGAGCAGATTTATGTTACAAATATTGGAAAATATCACGTATCCATTGCGATATCGATTAATTTATTCTTTTATCACATGTGAATTAATATAAAAATTCGTGATAGAATTCAGGTCAGTACATAAGTAAACTTAGCCAGATTTTGTAGCTTAATATGTCAGAAAAATAATATACTCAAGCTACGTAGTTCGGAAACATATTTCATGAAATTCATAAAATTTTACTTCATTTCTTAACATCAACCCTTCAATCTAAATTACCATACATCAAGACAAAAGATGGTAACATTTTTAAAAAAACATCCTCCGTGTTACAATTATAACTTATTTGAACCATTTTCAGTTAAACTTTGATTATATCAGTAATGTGGACAATGAGCAGGAATATGTTAAAGCCAATGCTTTTGTAAAAACGAAAACAATGTAATACGAGACATTGGGCTCGGAGCATCGATTGCATTAATTATCGAAACGCTTACAAATGTATGGAGATGACGTATGTTACTTGATAAATAAGGTAAATGTAGACAGAATATAGAGCTCAAAGGGTACAATACCCATTAACATGGATTTGAGAGGACTTAGAACGATCCTCTGTGAATGGGACTAGTGAAATGCGGCTTTGCCTACTGGAGGCCGCTCTGTACAGCCGTGAGTCGGAATTCAGGCGGAAGTCACGAGACGTCGACGTCACGTTGCGCAAGGTGATTTATGCGCAAAGCATAAGCTCATGAAATGCTATAAGCTGCTTAACATACAAACTATATTATTATATAACTGGGAATATTGTTGAATATTTACTATTAAATGATATAACATTGCTTAATGAAGAACACACGAGCGTATGTGTATGAACGTTAAATAAGGGAGCGTATGAATATTAATCTTCTTACAACCAATCCTATAAATTATTTATTCTTTCCTTTAAATTTATAACAATTTTATTTGAATTACTTATTATAACTTAGATTTAGGATAGGATCTGACATAAAAAGGTAAAATAAACGGCATTTTAAAATATTACTCGCAAGAACTTTTGGAAACAAACTTAATAAAACCCTTATCATTTAACTCGTTTGTTTGTTTTAACTAAAGGCGCGCTCCTTTTCTCGATATTTTATTAATTCACACTGCCCCGAGGGCGTTTGAGGGAATACCGTAAGATGTGAAAATGTAAAAGTTTTTGAGCGGGTGTTAAGTCCCTACAGACGGCGACCGCAGCCACGTCCCGTCAAACTATTAGGATAACTATTTCACGTTACAGCAACCCTTAAACACAGAGGACACCAACGTTCAGAGACATCAAAGTAAATCAAATGTTATACGCTTTAGTACACAGCAAGAATTCAAATAAAAATATCAACTAAATGTTATATTTCAAATGTCTATAAATAACTTTCTTTTAGAATATCTCATTTAAAAAGGTCATATCAAAAATATAATTTCAAATGTTTAACTGGCGACTTCAAACTGTGCCACGATGCGTGCACGCAAAGCACTTTGTCACAACTAAAACAGTAAAGCCATCTCGTTGAATATTAAATCTGAAAACAAACATAACCGAGTTTGCAGTACTCTGTGCTAGCAATGCCTCCACATGTCTGAGCTCACGCGACCTGACATATTTATTATTTATTTGGGAATTCTCGAGGCGCGTCGTGCACCGCCGCCGCCGCACGCCGACGCTCCAGCCAGAATTATGGAAAAATAACTCATCTCCGATCCGACGACATATTGACTTTGCCCACCGACGGGAAAATAGAGCGCGTATCCTTTTGGGAATTGCATCGATACACGCTTTTCAGTTATTTTGTGTCTGTGAAGTGTTATTACTTCTTTTCCGTCAGATAAACTTGTCAATGCTTTAATTGGACTATAATACTTTAGCTAAAATTACATGTCTTTTTAAAGTAACAAATGTTTAGTTCGTCCGCGCTTACAATATAGTAAGTTTATCAATTGGCAATTGCACAATCTTTTTGGTAATGATGTGTGATTTGTTGATAGAAATGACTTTAAAAATTCCATGCATTAGAAATAAAATACATCTTCATCATCTACAAAAAAAAAAAAAAATTTAATAATCTGTAATATTACCCTCAGTGTGAGCTCTTTAAAGTGAAACAGACGTCGGAAGTTTCAAAGACTTTAAGTCCTTGACATTGATTTGGGATTTACGGCTTATCCTCAACGATGAGGCTCCGTGTAATATTGTGTGTAGACTCATTGGGTAACAAACATGATTAATTTTACAATTTAAATTATAACATGTGACTCTTAAGAACAATTAATTTAGCGCTACGCGAGAGCTACGATACTGCTACGCAGTCTCTGGCCTTCACAGTCATAGACAGATATTTTTCGTTTAAAATATTAAACTTTTAATAGCTTTGCAAAATCATTAAAACAATTATGTGTAACAATGGTTTAACAGTAATATATCTCAAATACATCCAAAGATTTCAATAACAATCGCGATCATTGAGTAAAGTTACCTCGTAACATTTTTATTATACAATAAGAGTTACTTCGACTAGGCGTAGTCGATATATGTATCGCTCGGTATTGAAGTGGTCGGGGCCTTCGCCGCACTCCACTCGTTTACGTTAAGTGACTTAGAAACTGCGATTATTGAGTTCAAGCGAATAAACTCCTGATATCAGCCGTTGATATTGTTATTTCGCGATATTGGAACCACCACTCGTAACTTCGTAACTTCTCACATTTTGCCAATGTTTTAGATCCTTTATCGTTTACTTTTATGTAACAAAAGTCTATATTGGTTTTGCTTTCATACTTATCACATACTTATTTAAAATATACGTAGTTTTTTAACCTTAAAAAATCCTTTGTTTTTTAAACATCGTCTACTTCATTAATTCGAAAAAATGGTTTATGAAAAATGATGTTAACACTGTTTTAGATATTAATAACGGATTTAGTCAAAAGACAACTCTTAGCTCTATTGTATTATGTGTTAAAGGCAAATAACAGTTTAATTAAACGAAGTATTTTAATAGAATTCTATTTAAATGCAATTAAAATATCGTAAGTGATAGGGCGTCGAACTCACAAACTCATTGCCAGCAACCGCGACGCCACGAAAACTCTGCAAGCAATCTTAAAAACTTTTAATCAGGCGCTTCACAAACAACTCATTAAGCATTTAAACTTTAATTCCGTCTACAGAGTGTAAACCGTAAAAGGCTCCCTAAAAATCGTATAAACTTTTTATTCGTGAGATTAGACAGGTCGTGGCGTTATCGGGTAATAAAGAGGAGATAAACAGAGGCTGTTATGCGCACAGACTGCTTGTAAACTATTTTCCATGTCAGCGAAAGTGCGCGATTATTAAAGACAAGTTTATAGCGCGCGCGCATTCCGCGCCCCCTGCCGCCTGTCGCCGTAAACCTCAGCGCAGGTGATAAAGTGGCTCGTGGCTTGTGAATACCGCCGGCATTTTAGCTAGCGTACTCTCGCATTATTTCAACACGTTTACACTTGATGGAGAAACTGATTTTTAGTTGTTAGTACATTTTAACTATGTTAAGTACCAAAATCTAGGTAGAGAATAATTCATTACTAGCTTTCGCCCGCGACTTAGTCCGTGGAATTAAAACAAAACAAAAGTGAGTAGCTATCCTCCAGACTATCCTCAACATATACGCCAAATTTCATCGAGATCCATTCAGCAGTTTAGTCTACAAACTCTAACAAACATCCATCCATCTAAACATTCGCATTTATAACATTAGTATGATTTGAAATGAATTGATATTTAAAATGCGTAAAAGAGTTTTTCTAATCTAAGCCTACCTGATTTATTGTTAAGGTAAAACTATTGCCACGATTACTTATCTTTGTCAGTTTATTTCCCGCCCATGGTCGATAGCGTCACTTCCGGCGACCGAATGACATCCGGCTTCCGAGCTTTACATCCGGTCCGTGGTTGTACCAGTAAATTGAATATCGTAACTTGTTGCTTAGTTTGTAACTTAACGTTTCTTAGAACTGTTCAACATTCGAAATTATTTAGTTTGAAGACAAATTATATTTTTTAAACTTAACAATACAAATGAGATAATTTTAGTTAAATTGTAGCTAAACTTAATCCAGGGCAGTGCTTAAAATAAGTCACTAACCCGCATAGTTGTTGACTTTCTCAAGTAGTTCTAGTTTTATTGTGCGTGAGACAAGAGGAAGGGTCGCGGCATAAGTTTTGTCCCATTTAAAGGGATAAAAACTTGTCGAACCTCTATACAAGTAAGAGTTATTAGCCTCAAGAATATCTTCCCATACTTGATTTTTATTAAGGGGCATATTTAGTGAGTCCCATCGAAACAACAATAGGAAGTACAGGTAAATAAATATTTCCACTTCAATTGATATGAGATTCGGGTAAAATTATATGTCCATTGTCGATGTTTGCGTTTCCCAAATAAACAGATGAATGAATATCTGTTCTTGTGAAATATGGGACTTTCCTTTTCCGCGTATTATCTAAATTGACTTGAATCTTTCAATGTAAAATTGTCATAATATTCATACATACATATCATCTTTTAGAGAGTTATATTTTAAAAGTAGTTACGCTATGGTAACGTAAGTACAGTCGCGGGAATTTGCGGTGTTCGATTTACAGAAATATCCTTGTTCCTCACTACGAGACAAACCTCTTCCTACAAATACCCAACAGCGGAATAATAAAAAATACAATTAGCCGTGTACGTTTTTTTGTATAGACATTTAAAACGTGGAAGCCGTCAGATTCCCCGATTGTACATGAAGTATTCCGTAACGTATAACTTCAGATGTTTGTACTTCTAATATACGCCACTAAGCGGAGTAATTAACGCTATTTTCCAGTAAGCAACAAGATGTACGCAACTGCTGTTTCTGCAGTAACAGTTGCGATCACACTTGTAGCATATTGATCGATCACAGAAATGATTGATATATCTGTCTTAGTGTATCAGTTTTAGTGTAACTGAATGCCGACATGTTTGATTGTTTCTTGGTTTGTACCGAGTATCAGTTGGGTCGTTCTCTCTGCGATTCGATCCATCACGCCGACCACGTCCCGCCTGTGCCGATCATCGTGTTTTATAAACTCTTTCATTTATCTAATGAGTTTGTCGGACGCCCCGTGTTTATGAAGCTCGTGTTTGTTGGGTCGTTAACGATATTTTGATAAACATTCATAATTCTATTGACTGGAAGCCGAATGCTAAATATAGATTCGCTAAATTACAAATTTATAATTGTCGTCTAATGATTAATATTATAAATCGTTTTTTTTAATTATCGCGAAGCCTCACTTATTTTTTAGCAGTATAATCTGACCAATGTAAAAGTTTACTTGTTTAAAGTAAGAACAGCGAGAGGGGACAAAGTGTAGCCACAAGTAATCTCTCTGTCAGACTTAATGTTGGATTCGAGCTTAACTAGATCTGAAATGCGTTGGCCTTAATCCACTTAGAATAACAACAGGGCTAATGTCTACCGCCGCAGAACCTCGGCGTTTCTTATTGTCTCGTGGCTCGGGGATTTTCTACCAATTTATTGTAGGTGGGGACGTTATAATAAAGTAATGTAAGAGATCAACTAAGGTGCAGGCAATGTCTTTACTTTGATGACAAAATACGATTTCCATTATAAATGCCCTGATACTACTTTCAATTATGTAGCACTAATAAATCGATAAAACTTTTGGTAATAATGTTTCAAAAGTATCCATTGTACTCGTATCTTAGTCAAACAAACGTTATGTCATACGATACGAATGTCACTTTGCGGCCGGCTGTCCCGTGCGCGTAATCAATACGTGTACCCAAATCCCAATTAAATCGGGAACAAAGCGGCATAGAGCCGGTCGATTGACGGCACTCATCCGACAAAAAGGCGCTGCGGAAGAACGACGAGCGACCGCCGACTACAGCGACCAACTTCTCCGAACGGTGTTCATTAGAACTTGGACTTGTATGAATTTTAAGCAACTTTCCAATGTAATGAACACCGAAAGCGTCTAAGTTTTGAACGGTTCGAAATTTTAATACAACCATACACCGACGTCGTCTTCTTGTTTAGAAGAACAAAGTTTTATAGCCTTAAGCTCAAAGTGTGGAAGTTAATATTTGCGCCTGTTAGAAAAAAAATGCAATATGTTTGCAAGAATAATTTGTCGGTAATCATTCTAAAGGCGTAAGGTAGTAATTTTCTGTTTATATTAATGAATGGGCTATAGTACATGGAAGTAAAAGTATCTTTTTGACCTCTTACCATCTTCCAAGGCACATAAAAATATTCATTTCTAAATTATAAGCATTACAGGTGGTTTACTTTGGTAGTATTAGAATAATGTAAGATTCTAAGAAGCTAAAGATCTTGTAAGTTGGTTCCGTACATACAAGGTACGCGATCGCATAACGTTCTTGTTACGAATCCCATAACTTCTTGGTTCATTTAATTAACAATTTCCAAGATAACGTTTAGATTTTAGCAGCAGTGTGGCTCAGTTACCTTAATCGATTTGGAAATATTTGTGTCTAGGAAGTTACGCTACATTTTGAACTTTACGTGAGAAAAACACACCTCTAATGAAATAGATCAACAGATGTAAATACTTTCGTCGCAAGTACAACGAGCGTTCGAAAGCGACTAATTGAAAATGTAACATCCAAAAAACCGACAGCCCAATGCCGTTTTAACGTCGCCATTTTATTTAAATCCTTCGATAGAATTAATTCAAATTTACAGGCGCTGTGTAATAAATATAGCTGAATCGAGCGGCGTTTTCTGGCATTGGTTGACTATGGAATTTAATTCAAGCAGTTACAATAGCGCCTCCTTAGTTGTCGACCCCTTTCAATACAGATACTTCAAAGGGTCCGCCAGTCTGATATTTAATATACCGTATTTTCTATTCGACGTAACTTTTTTTCTGAATCATTAAATATTCCTATTTTATAACTACCGTCGTTGCCCTACATTAAATGACGATGTGGTCAAAAGACACTAACATTGCCTGTACATTTTAAAATCTACCTCATAACTCTCGTGAAAGACTAAAAATATTTCTGCTTAATGAGATATCAAATCGCTTGCATAAAAAAGTAGAATTAATTAATATAAATTATTATTTCACTTTCGTAAAATTGAGTATTTCAACAAAAGTAGTGGTTTAAAGTCGTGCAAATGTGAAGTGTCATGTGGGCGACACACGGTGGTAACACCCGCATCGCTTATCACCGCGATACGCGAACCGACTGGCTAATGAGACGATCGATACCCACAGTCCTTATCAACACTCCAAACTTTAGTTATGAGAGTAACAGTCCGCTTTATTGTCCGACCTACATGTACCTGATAATACTCAAGCCTCCCTAAGTTTTATCTGCACACTAACGTTTGACCGTTTTAAAAGATTATATACGAAAAATTGTACACTTTCAATTTTTATTACAAGTACTTTAGTAAATAGAAGGGAAAATTGACTCTAGTGATTTTTATTGATGTCGTATTGATTTTGCTTTTTGTAGAATAAAATTGTATGGACATTTTCCAACTAACATATTAATTTTAATATTTTTTTTTGTTTCAAAAATGTTTTTTACATTAAAAGTATATTTGAAGTAATTTATTTAAAATTTAAGAATTGATTTTTTGTCTTATACCTATGTGTTTAATTCAGTCACACATTTTGATTTAATTTTTATGTTAGTACTTAAGTATGTTATGTAATAAAGTATTAGCAATTTTTATTTTTCTTACCAAGTTAACATTTTTATTCAATTTCTCAACTCCGGGTCTTAAAATACAATTAAAAACAGCGCAGTTTAGTACTTTTAAAAGCAAAGACTTAGTGACTTAGTCTAATTTACGGGTTTTTGTCCTTTTTAGAAATAACAGATTTAACGCTTTTGAAAATACAGAAAAGTTTTATTTTTCATTTTTGTACCAACTTTAATATATTACTTGCATAATAAAAAATATTATTACACAACGTAATATAACGCGATTGATGCCGTAAAATACAATGAAACGTATGGATTAATGAAAATCATGGCTACTCATAATTTACGTGACAAAAATAATAGTATCTGGTGATATCCGTGAAAAGTGGCGTAAAAGGTCTCCAGCAGGTCGTTATCAAAAAAGGCTGGTTATCTAAATTGCTCCGTAGCTGTTAATAGAAAAGAGAAAAGCGTCAGCGAGAGGAGAGTTTCCGAGGTTGTGTCCGGCGCTGCCTTGCAACCTGTTGCCGCCGGCACCGCCTTCCGCCCCTTCGCACTTAGAATTTCCGCATACCCACATTTAAAGTTACATTTTTGGCCGAAAATGATGTAAAAATCCTGAAAAGTGGAAATTTTGCCAGCACTTACCTTTCGATGTCTTGGGGCCCGTCACCGATTTTATTTTAATTTCAACACAAAATAATTGTAAAACCCAAAAATAAAACAATTTTATTATTAAATCAGTAAAAGGCTTAAAATATATTAAAACAAACTGATTTTTTTTGAGAAAATTAAGGCACTAAAAATGATAAGATTGTAAATTAAAAATTTGGACGTAAAGTAACTTAGGAAAATGAATATTGCGAGTGTTAGCGCGAGCGGCGGCTTTCAGGAAGGCTGAGGAGCGAATGATCAGAGAAGATCAGGAGAGCGCGGTCCCGCCAGCGCGGCCGACTGCAGAGTGCCAGCGGGCCGAGCGGCGCCGGGCCCCACCCCTGGCGCAAGCGCGCTGCCGGCGCCCGCCCGCCCCGCGCCGCCCGCCGCCCTCCCCGCCGCGCATGACCGACATCCTCCTAAAACTGGAAAAGTGACTCCTCCAACGGAGATACACCATTATGTACTAAATAAATATTGTATTGTAAAAGATGACGCCATCTGTAGGTATATAATTTTGACCTAGTTGGAGCTTTTCACTCTTCCCTTCGAGATTTTCCGGCATCTTATGATTTCCTTATTCTCATACTGTATAAAATTTTATCTTTCAGCTTTCATAATAACCGCCCATTAACCGATCATAGCGTAGGAACTGTGAGAGGGAAAGAGTACAATACTTTGAGCTATATTTCTTGAATTACGCGTTACACAGCAAGATTTGTTAGAAGCTAGAAGTTTTATTTCTATGTTCTTCGACTACTGTGTTGTACAATTCTTTAATGATGGCAAAATATCCATTTCTAAGCGTGATGTCGTAACCGCGAGGTAGACTTTGAAATTTCGTCATTATTTTATGATCACTCTCGAGAAAAACGCGCATCTCGTACGCATAAGGCATGCTGTACTTCATGTAGACATAGTCGACGCTGTGTCCGCACACGGGCTTCCTGTTCATTGCAATGATAGAGCTGTTAGTCAAATATTCAATAAAACCGTACTTGTGATTTATTTTAGAGGTGATTTCGGCGGCCTTTTCTCTCAATTTATCGACTTCTACGGCACTTGTGTTGACGCTGGCGAAAGGATACAGCAAGGAATGGCCGTCGCGTCGTATGGACACGTATGCTCTCAACTTGTTTTTGTACCTGTTCAGTGCGCCTAATATGAACGACGTCTCGCTTTCTGAGAATGGTTTTTTACCAGGAAAATTATGATCGAAGCCGTTTTGTATAATCCCGCAATCGTTGAAAGACTCGTCGAAGTTTCGACTGATATCAACTCCAGCACTACGATCGTCTTCAGAAAATCTTAAATTCTTTTGCCAATTTCCTGGTGTCTAGAAAAGAAAATAAAACAAAATGAATATTTGTAACATTTTCTTTGCACAGTATTTTATGTTCTAATAGACTGCCGAAAGATTTTTCTTAAAAAATGATCATTCTCATATAATTTAAGTATGATATGTGTTTATTAACTGTTGTGACAATCAAAATTTATAGTATTTCTTAAAAACTTACGTATCTGCCGAATTCTCTTCCATCTGGATTAGTATTAGGCAGTATAACCCATCGAGCGTTTCTCAACATGTAAAGATTCTCTTTGCAGGCGACCAGCTGTTCGATAATAAACAGTGCAAAGTTGACAGGCTCTATACCAGCTTGCTGACCCGCTTCTATCAATATAACGGGCCTCGCGCTTCGCACCGTCGCATTGTCGTGAGGATGCTTCAATAAAACCTGTTTAAAAACTGATTTTTAATTTCAATCAAAATTTATATACTGCAAAATCTTTATCTATATTTGAAATGTTATTAATAAAATAATTAACTTACTTCATATAAATTTCTTTTTTGATAAGTTAATGTTTTATTATCAACTGAAACGAATCTTCCGCAATACTTTTGAATAGCCTTTAAGTAGATTGTTATCTGAATTCAAATTATTAAATTGACAAGGTTATAAATAACATTGTTACAAATACACTATTAAATTAAATATAAAGAAGAAATATGAAGTCAAAAGGACTAAACTAAGGTTTCCTTACATTGATAGGATTAAAGGAAACAAAATAACTTACAGCAGTGCTCCCCATTTCCGCATTTTCTACGCAAGAAACTTCATTAGCGTTAAGTAAATCATCTAGCATATTCAAATAGCAACTGTTCACTTCTTTACATCTGAAATTAAACAATAGATATCAAATGTTAAGAATATTCCTTATTTAGTCGTATTATAAAGAATTGTGTGACACGAGTTTTACAATTGAAAATACTGATGTAAAAATCAAAAGGGACCAGTTACACTTACCCACAATACTGAAGAACAACAAATTGCATGAATCCTAAAATCAAAACATAGTAAGTAAATTGTTATCTATCCTTTTATATACGCATATTAAGAAAATTACTATCCTATCATACCAGCTAATAAAAAACAAATTAAAATGTAGATTTTTTTCGTCTTCATCACTGATATTAATTTGATATACTAAGATCAAAAACATATATGAATTATTTTTGTGTACATTTGTGCTGCGAACAATTGTATAAATTTATTGAGGTTATAAATAAAAATCAATAAAAGTTTCGAAATTTTATTACAAAGATTGCAGAAATCACGACATCAGTCTTTACAAGTTGCGGTCTCTAAAACGTTTATTGGTGAACTCGTTGCGAATCTCCGAAGCGAAGGCTCTGAAACCTTCGTACAATTCAGGTAAAGTATTCCTTAACCGGTTCTCAGGGAATACAAATTCAAATCCATCTGTGAGTTCCATTGTGTAAGAGTATGGTATGTGAGCGGCGCCAAAAGCGAAGTCATCGCTCCCGCCGGCCGCCGGGTACCACTGACCAGCGCTCATCACTTTAAATGGCTGACCTCCCGCATTCTGAACAGCCTGCGACACTTTCCTAGCTAATTCGTCCAGTTTCCTCCATTTCTGGGGCAGTATTGATGCCGTGTAACCCCATGGGTACACCAAGTACTGACCGTAAGCGTGTAATGACACGTAAAGTTTAATTCGTTTAGGGTTCGACAGCATTACATCTCGCACCATCTGTGTCTCAAGTTCCGAGAACGGCTTATGTCCGGCGTACGTCTCCATATCGCATGGGTTATTTGATACTCCGCTAACAGCCCAATGGAAACCGTAATTCCTGTTACCATCGACTCCGTAGCAATTGGATATAGGGCTTTTAGATCGTGTTTTTCTCCACATACGATTCTAGAAAAAGGTAAGTTTTTTTATTTAAATTCACTAGTACACTTTCTTCAGGATTTTAATTTTAATTGCTATTAATGTTTTAGTTAATAGTTTTACATATATAATTGAGAATCAAAGATTATTTATATGAACTTAACGTATCACCGCTAAAACTGGTTATTCTGGTCGCTTGTTACAAGCCAATATCATCCAATATAAATAACCGCAGTAGACAGTTGAAATAGAAATTTAAACTATAAACCTACTTTTTAGTGAACTTTTAGGTCTAAAATTGTAGAGATAATAAACTGACTCTATCACTATGCGGTCGCCCTCAAAATTACCTTCCATTTGAACAAAACTTAAAATCGGCCTCCAATTAAAAAATATTTTACATGCCTTAAAACTTTTTTTAGATCAATCGAGAGATCCTAATTTTGAAAGGATACTTTTACACCAGAGAGAGTTTTTAAAAAGGCCCAAATAAAAACGTTTTTCTGGTAAAACTAAAACATGAATTTTGAAATTTTTTACCTAACATATCGTCAACAAACATTCCTGTCTCTTTCTGTTCTAGAATACATGTAAAAGTTTATATGAAAGGATGGATGGATGTTTTTTTGTTACCCGTTTCACGAAGGCAAATGTCTGGCAAAGTGCACATACGTTTTAGGTTTTCTATTATTTACAAGCAAAGGCTAATGTTTTACAAACTTCCTGGTCTTGACTCGTTCCTCAATCGTGTACTCACCGCCTTACTGGTGCGACTGAACTCGTAGCCGTCGGGGTTGACGACCGGCAGGATGTACCAGTCGACGCCGCGCAGCTCCCGCTTCCTTGCCTCGGGGTCCATGACCAGCCGGTGGATGAGGTACAGGGCCATTGAAGGCGCAACCCACTCGCGAGCGTGGATACCTGCCGTGACACATTGGAACTTCCAACTTAAGGTGTAAAACTTTGACTAAACTATCACACATTTGCAGTGCGATTGTCGATTGTTTCGCAGCTAATTCAATTGTTTAGTTGCATCATAAAATCGAGTAGTGTGAGCATATAAACTTATTAAAGCGAGACTAAACAGTTGTGCGCTAGTTAATCCAAATGCGCTCTGATACATTATATAAATTTTTTAAAGGTCGGACAAATACCAAAATATATTTTTACATCAAGTTAGTTACTGATATTTTCCAGCCTTGTACTAACCTGCATCCACGAATATAACCGGGTTCCCCGCATGAGGGTTTTGCGATATCTTGACAAGTTTCATTTTTCGCCCCTGATAACTTGATCCTAACGTTTGTAACTTTATCAATTCCGGGTGTTTGCTTGCCATCGTATCGATAAACTCTTGTATCTGGAAAATATACATTATTTTTACAATTTATGAATTGCATAAAAACTTCAATGTGTCGATTATAATGTGTGGAAACCGTCCAATGATTAAACGTAGTTTCAAACTATTGTTAACAATAATTACTACTTATTAAAAAACTTGAATAATGATTTAACACTTTTGTCCTGCTGTATTCTAGTAGTACAACTGAAATCAGTATTTCCAATTGCATGTTTACTGGTTACTAAAAACAAACTCTTTTTTAAAACCATACCAATGTTATAAATATAAAAGGTTAGATAGATGGATGGATGTTTGTTAGAGTTTGTAACATAAACGGCTGAACGGATTTCGATCAAATTTGGCATAGATGTAGAGGATAGCCTGGAAAAATATATAGGCTACTTGTTTATTTTTTTTAATTCCACGGGAAAGAGTCGCGGGCGAAAGCTAGTTATATAATAAAAAAAACTAATACTAACAGCAGCAAAAGAATGGTATTCGTATATACTGAAACCTCTGAGAACTCTCCGCCTCGGTGCCCTCTCCGGAGACTCGAATGACCTTTACAATACATGTAATTAATTAAGTTTTTCTGTTTGTCTACATATGTTACAAGCAAATAAGAATATTACAATAGAAACTATTTAACTTTCGTTATTGTTTTTTTAGCAAACACTTTATTTTATGTTATAATGTTGACATCGTAAAAATATTATGTACCTCTTGTGAATAAACTTCCCCTTGAAATAATTTTAAGCAATATCGAGATTAAGAAGTTACTAGCAACAAGTTGCAGTAATTTACGCATAAATTGCTTTGAAAATTGTACGTAGCGTACTCACTAATTTAAATTTTTTCCGATTTCACAGAAACATTGATCTTACCGTATCTGTGAAATATTAACTACGCTGCAATTTCAACTTTAAACTAATGCGATAGATCTTAGAATCGCATACTGAATTTGTACCTGATAATACATTTTGAAATTCATACCTGCCGTATTGATTCTTCAGGTCGTAGTTAAAATGATTTTTCTCGGCCAAATCCTTAAAGCTTTGTAGTTGATTTGGTGGTACTAATACATCCGTACTGTCGTTGTATCCGCGGCTCTTTTTTAATACTTCTATATCATCATTTGAACTCTGTAATAACTTTATGAATTCGAATTGTGATTCTTCTATAGGATATATCCGAAAGAGAGTGTAACTAGAAATTTAAAAAAAAACAGTTATTTTTACAATAAATACACTAATTAAAACAACTAGTTGAATAAAAGATTAAGTGAATACGAAAATGTAACAAAATAGAAAATTTGTTTGGTTATACATTTTCTGTATCTCTATTCAATAATCTGTAAATTTACTTTTACTAACAGGCTTACAAATAAAAGCGGTATAAAGTTAAACTTCGGAATAAAGTATACTACGTTTATTTACAAGGCTTTAATACTTATTATTACATCCTAGATGCATGTATTTAACATTTCAACGATAAAATAAACCTTTAACTTAACTTACTTGTCATATTTGTTATTACTCTCACCACAACCAGCTTGTGTCCATAATCCAATAATACCTTAAACAAATGAAAATACGTGAAATCACTATTTGCTAGTAAACATTACATTTTCCGAATGGGCCGGCACGCCCGGTGTAATACCACGACCACACAGAAGACAGGCGTGA